>BQNB010014075.1:0-75880 GCA_026074375.1 Tanacetum coccineum | reverse complement strand
CTAACACAAATTCCAAAAAACTGAAAAATGTCAATAAATCATGGTAAACAAGCTTTTTGGGCCTCGAAAAATCCTTAACCAACCAAAGATTGATTACAGCGTGATCCGTCACGTTTTTCTTTTCGATTTGAGAGGTCACGGGCCTTAAACGGACTTACGGATCAAAAGTTATGGCTGTTTTACTGAAACCCTTTTCTTCACACAAATTTTTTTTTCGTTCGGTCCAAAAAATTTTTGCTCGTTCGGTTCCGCTCGTTCGGTTCCGCTCGTTCAGTTCCGCTCGTTCGGTTCCGCTCGTTCGGTCTGCTCGTTCGGTCCGCTCGTTCGATCCGCTCGTTCGGTCCCGCTCGTTCGGTTCGCTCGTTCGGTTCACTCGTTCGGTCCGCTCGTTCGGTCCGCTCGTCCGGTCCGCTCGTTCGGTCCGCTCGTTCGGTTCGCTCGTTCGCAAAAACCAAAAGCGTAAAACCCCTTGACGTTTTTTTCTGAACTGATGCGACCCAAATAAACTGTTTGGACCATAATACTAACCAATATAACGTCGTTTCCTTTCTCTTTCAATAAGCCGAATCATAACAAAAGAAACAAATATACCGAATGATGAAACAAACAATTTTTCCGAATCCAATAGGCTCACAACAACAAAAAAAATACGAAATCCACCCGAGGCGATTGATACCAATTGTAGGAACCCGATTTACACTTCTACTTCATAACCCGAACCACGAATCAAAGCAAGAAACTAGAAAAGAGAAGAAAAGAGATTGTTTAGAGAGAGAGAGAGAGTAGAGAGAGAGTTGAGAGAGAAAAGAGAAAGATATATTTGAAAATTGAAAAACTAGATATTATGAAAAATTAGATTTCTTCTAAAAAGAAAATATCTATATATATATGAGATATTTTCTGAAAAGAAAATATATAAATATATATATATATATACTTCTACACATTTAATGTGACGCGAGAGATATTTAACTAGGACTCGGGCTCGGGTTTTGTTTTGGGATTAAACCCGAAACATATACAATATTAGATTATCTATCGAGCCCGATTCCCGATATTATCCTGTTACAACATTAACTAATTAAAGACCGAAGCTCCATCGTAGAGTGACCGAGCTTCCTTGTTCGACTCAATAAATTGAGGCTAACAATCTCCCCCGAAGTGAGGTCTTGCACACGGGAACGAGCTTCCTTTATTGACTCAATAAAATTGAGGCTAACAATCTCCCCCGAAGTGAGTTCATGAACACGGGAACGAGCTTCCTTTATTGACTCAATAAAATTGAGGCTAACAGCATCTGTTTGTTCAGTTTAGTGCATATGTTTGTTTAGTATAAAGCATGTGCTTGTTTAGTTTGAGTCATCTGTGGGAATACATTAAGGCATATGTTTTTTATTTTAAGGCATCTATGTGAATATCTTAAGGCATATATGATAAATTAAAATCATTTGTTTGTTAAATTTAAGGCATATGTTTGTTAAATTTAAGACATCTGTTTGTTCAGTTTAATGCATATGTTTGTCTAGTATAACGCATGTGCTTGTTTAGTTTAAGGCATCTTTGAGAGTACTATTAACAATAAAAATAATGATGATGATCAAATTGTTACAACAATACTACATACAAAATAAGACAAAATAATTTCTTAATTCCTAACGTTAAAATATAATTCCTATAACATAACTAGGTATTATATTCAAATTTTTTATCTGACCTTAAAAGTTAAAACACACACGTTTATTCTACTTGCTCATGAGAACTAACCGGTCAAAGATAACAAACCCTTATCCCATGTTATTCTGAGTATTAGTTGCCCACTCCACCCATATAACCACATTTTCTGCACATATTTCACAATCACACAAAAACACTAAGGGGATGCTTGGTTCGTATCAGGTTATGGGAATAGGAAAGGCAATAGGAATGCAAAGGAATGCTAATGGGTATTAGCATGGCATTGATAGTGCTTGGTTCACGGTAGGTAATCGTTGTCATTTTATTGATAAACCAAAAAGCATAAAAAGTTATGCTTAATTTTTATGAAATATTAACAGGTTTTAAAATTTATGTGAATGCCATATGTGATCTACCAATCGTATCAATCACATCAACCAATTGTTAATATGAAATTTGGTGATGAGAGGAGTTTTGCAATATGCTTTCACGATGGTGCAAGAACAATTTAAAACCTGTATATATCAATTTGAATAAAAACAAATTAATAAGAATCCTTTAATATTTGCATCCAGATAAAAGTATATGCAAGAAGCAATAGCACAGTATATACAATGATGCATAACTGTGAAAAGTTAAAAAAATGAGTTAAACATTCTCAATAAATTTTTACCAAAAAAAAGTATATTAACGAGGGGAAAAATAACAGTTACTTTTTAATTAGAAGCTATCTTTTGTTGATTATTGAGAAAGTTGAGTGTGAGACGGGTTGATGAGATCGTGACTTTAAAAATTAGAGAGCAATGATAGGTATAACCCCCAATTTAGTGGGTAATGACCTATTACCCTGTATTAAGCAATGACTCATTCTTTTATGTTCAACCAACCATATTTATTTATTACCTTACCTATTCCTTACTAACCAAAACCCTCTACCAAGCACGCCCTTATTGTATGTACTGAACTTTCAAATTTCAACATTTGTGTGTATTTTTGACCATTTTACCTTTACTTTTATCAAAATTCGAAGGGTAAAATGGTCATTTTACATGGCTAGAATAGTGACAAAACACATACAAAAGTCGAAATTTGAAAGTTCAGTACATACAATAAGAAAAAAAAAGTTCAATACACACAATAACAAAAAGTGACAAGTATGATACATTTTCAAGTAATTATCCCTTATTTTTATTGTTAATAGTGACTTTTAAGGTATTATAGATCTCGTGTTGTTATGAAGACAAAACTGAATGGGGAAACAGAGTTGGATGGATTTATGGATGAGTGACCGAAGATGTGGTAACGGGATACCGTATGCACAACAGAGGTTGGAGGTCGATTTATTGTGTGACCAAACGAGACGCCTTCCGTGGGACTGCCCCTATCAATCTTACTGACCGGCTCCACCAGGTGCTCAGGTGGGCCACTGGTTCAGTTGAAATATTTTTCTCGAAAAATAACGCGCTTGTAGTATGTTCAAAAATGAAGTTCCTTCAGAGAGTTGCTTACCTAAATGTCGGCATTTACCCGTTCACAACGCTCAACTCTCTCCGCTCCTAAATGCTCATAAAAGCTCCCCACAAAACACACCCAAGTCCCAACCGGAGGAAAAGAAAAATAACTTTTTTAGTCCGCCCTTTAGTTAGTAGTGTCAAATCTTTTAAAAAGTACATATTAGTTTTTAGTTTGTTACACAACATATTTTAAAGTTTCTTTTTCATTTCCTCTAAAATATAAAATGAAGATATTTTAAGAAAAGTTCATCTCATCTTCTTTTCCATTTCATTTCGTTCTTAAAAAACACAAGAACATAAAAAGCATTATTTTTTATTTCATTTTCTTTTAAGTTTTAACTCAATAACATAGTGTTAGAGTTTCACAAAAGCAGCCTCTTTCACCCCCATGTAATTAAGTTGTTTTGTCTATAGCATCTTGCTATAGTGACTGCTAAAATTTTGACATCATGCCCATCCATAAAAAATGAGTCATCCTGATTAATTAATATTTAATTCGGATATCTAGTAAAGTGTGTTGTAAATATTTGGTGTATATTTTTTTACAAAATCTTGATATGTGAATTGGTGACTACTGTTTTACATTCAAAAATATTTTATGTCATATGCCTATATTCAACTTCGTACAGTAAGTAATAAGTATCTTGATTTTAGAACATCCAAAATGAAAATAATACTTAACTTTGAAAACGAGTAGTGTTAAAATACTTTAATTGGCACACGGAACAAAATATAAATTTGTCATGTTTATAACTAACAACTAACTGGTAATGTACATTATATATCAATGACCAATTATCTTCATCGTCATTCTCATTCACAATATACGTGCCATGCCTATTTCTAAACCATTGTTAGATTTCAAAATTCCATTTTATTATCAAAAGTCCAAGTTAAAAGCTTAATTCCAGTAAGCATGCACATATATCATGTCATATAAAGTTTCTTAGTTTTACAAATGTTCAATATGTTTAATACCCGTAGTTTTCTGATTCATTTTCGATGGTAATTCGTAGTTTACTGATTCATTTTAATGGTAAATTCTGATCAAGATTCTTATATATATACACACGTATATCTCATATCAGCCTATACAAAGATTACATAATTAACAGGCTACTGAAGGGTAGTGTTTGATTTCGTATGTAGTAAAATCACAGGTTTAAAATATACCTCTATGCTAGACCATAACATGTCGAAACCGAAAGCACGAACACAAACACGAATACGAACGCGAACACCCATCAAGTTCTGCTACGTGACTCAAACACGAACTCTAAGATACAACGAGATATGATGGAACCCGAAACCCCGACGTACGTGAACAGCTAGACGTAATCCAAAACTTTACCAAGTCACGAACTATACCCCTCCAGTGGACTGAAATAATTGAAACCAAAGCCTACCCACGAACAGAAACGGAATTCACGCACAAAACAACAACCTGAATTCAACTCGAACCTGCAGTTTGAATGATGTACGCCGGTAATCAACACTCACGCTCACACACTTACTCTCTCTTTATTCATGCAAACATATTTGGCATCTGTAGTTTTTATTGTTTTTGTGTGATTGTGAAATATGTGCAGAAGATGTGGTTATATGGGTGGAGTGGGCAACTAATACTCAGAATAACATGGGATAAGGGTTTGTTATCTTTGACCGGTTAGTTCTCATGAGCAAGTAGAATAAACGTGTGTGTTTTGAACTTTTAAGGTCAGATAAAAAATTTGAATATAATACCTAGTTATGTTATAGTAATTATATTTTAACGTTAGGAATTAAGAAATTATTTTGTCTTATTTTGTATGTAGTATTGTTGTAACAATTAAGAAAAATGAAGTTCCTTCAGAGAGTTGCTTACCTAAATGTCGGCATTTACCCGTTCACCTCGGTTTTCTTAATCGTGTACTGCTTTCTCCCAGCCCTTTCACTCTTCACCGTTCAATTCATTGGTCAGAGCCTCGATGTAACCTTCCTTGCATACCTTCTTGGCATTACAATATCACTCTGCATGCTTGCTATTCCCGAGATCAAATGGATTGGTGTTGAGTTAGAAGAATGGTGGAGGAATGAACAGTTCTGGCTCATTGGAGGTACGAGTACTCATCTTGCTGCGGTTCTTCAAGGTCTTCTAAAAGTGGTGGCAAGAATTGAGATCTCATTTACTTTAACTTCAAAGTCTGGTGGTGACGATAACCATGATGAGTTTGCTGATCTTTACATTATCAAATGGTCATCTCTGATGATACCACCAATTGTGATTATGATGGTAAATCTCATTGCGATAGCGGTTGGGGTGAGCAGGACTGTTTTCAGTCAAAAACCGCAGTGGAGTCGGTTGTTGGGTGGGGTGTTCTTCAGCTTTTGGGTGTTGGCTCACTTGTATCCGTTCTCGAAAGGGCCCATAGGACGAAGAGGAACGACACCAACGATTGTTTTTGTCTGGGCTGGCTTGATTGCAAGCACAATTTCGTTGCTTGTGGTTACTATACATCCACCTGATGGTGCTAATGAAATCGGAGGTTCTTTCCAGTTTCCTTGATATGAGTATTACTAAAAATTGACCCGTAAACAAATGACTTTTTAAATACTAAAATATTTGGTTGTGATTTTTTCTCGTTATTCTCATTTTAGTTTTTCTTATTTAATCACAACTCTTTGAAGTTAAATATGAAAATTGACCCGTAAACAAATTATTTGTCTTGTTTGTGTTCACGTATCCAGTTGAAGATTAGTAAGTGAAATGATTCTAGAAACATATATGTTGTTATTTTTATCTATCCTGAAATAATCCGTATTGTATATATTTTGGTTAAAATATATAGTGATCCAAGGTTTATGAAAAGTATATCATTGAGCTTTAAGTAAACTATACAACCTTCTCAATAATCCTCACGATCTTTTCAGGCTTATGTCTTGGTTTGATCGTTCCATCACACAACTATACCAGATTCGGTTTAATTGTGTTTTAAAACGGTTTTTAAGATGAGATCTGCACTTCCTGCATCATATGACCGCGCCATAACATAATAAACACTTTGTTTTGATCACGCAAACGCTACCTCACCATCCAAAATCCCGTCTTCCGCCACACCTTTGTGTTCCACACACGTGACATCATAAACCACTTCTCACTATACTGCACAACTTTCGGTCTTATGTCACTACAGAATTGGGACCGAACCATGTCCTCAGAAATAGTACAGTAAACAATCGTCTCTTTGATATAAAGTAACAAAGCTGTTGATCCATTCGTTCTCGGAATAGATGTACAAGAATCAAAGGTCACTCATTAACGCGCTTTTATGTTCGGGCTTATGTTTGGCACTCAACTCTTAACGCTGCGCAGGGTGTGCCCGGTGAGTAGCCACTCGTCCGGCGTAGAGGTGTGTTGTTGCTGTTCTTATTTTTCTAAAAAAATATGGCTAAAACGTAGCCGTGGTTCGGTAATTATCAATGTCCGTAAACACCTCACCTGATTGGCCTCATAAAGCTCCTTTCATGCCTGCACTTCATGGAGCCTCCGTTGTTAAAAAGGAGCTTCAGTAGCTGTGAGTAGTAGCTGTATTATTTTATAAAAACATTTGGAAACGTAGCCGTGGTGGTAATTATAATGTGTAAAACAACTCCTGAATGCTCAAAGCTCCTAAATGCTACTTCATGGAGCTTTGAAAAAGGAGCATTCTGAAAAGATAGACAAAGCTACTTGTTGCTTACCAAACGAACATTAAAATTCACAAAGCTCAACTCTCACCGCTCACCGCTCCTAAATGCTCCTAAAAGCTCCCCACAAAACACACCCAAGTCCCAACCGGAAGAAAAGAAAAATAACTTGTTTAGTCTGCCCTTTAGTTAGTAGTGTCAAATCTTTAAAAAAGTACATATTAGTTTTTAGTTTTTTACACAACATATTTTAAAGTTTCCTTTTCATTTCCTCTAAAATATAAAATGAAGATATTTTAAGAAATCCTCTTTTCCATTTCATTTCATGCGTGAAAACCTGTTGAAAAAACAAACGCAAATTGTAAATTTATTTCGTGAAGTTGAGGGAGATTAAGCTTCTCAGACATGTGAATCAAGAGAATGTTAGTCCGTAGTTAGTGTTTTGTTTTGTGTTATTATGATAATGATAAGGGAATGTGAATTGCTCAATTGCTAGTAATTAAGTTTTTATTTAGCAGAAGTTAATTGTAATATTAGTTAAGCGAACATGAAAAATGCATGGTATAAATCAACGGAACTTTAAAAGAACGTACCCACAAACTCTACCGAGAGTAACAATTTTCGGGACGAATCTGATGCGGCACCACCCAAACATTCAGTGTTATTTTTGTTAGTTTTCTTACGTCGCTTAATATCCACAACTCTAGTTTCCTCCACTACCAATTCATCTTCAATTGATTCCGCTGCCTGCAGGTCAGCATCAAGCATCAAGTTCCATCACAGAATCCGAAATCTCGGTATCTACAATTTCACAAGCCGGTGTGATATCTTCTTCATCATCATCTTGTTTATTATATGGTTTGATTAAATGGGCCGGCTCAAAATGGGAGCCCAAAGGGCCGAACGCTGTAGCGCACTGTAGCAAGCTACAGTGCAACGGCGTCGTATCACTTTTGTTTTGATAATTTATGTCATGCATATTCAACTTCGTACAGTAAGTAATAAGTATCTTGATTTTAGAACATCCAAAATGAAAATAATACTTAACTTTGAATATGACTAGTGTTAAAATACTTTAATTGGCACACGGAACAAAATATAAATTTGTCATGTTTATAACTAACAACTAACCGGTAATGTACATTATATATCAATGACCAATTATCTTCATCGTCTTTCTCATTCACAATATACGTGCCATGCCTATTTCTAAACCATTGTTAGATTTCAAAATTCCATTTTATTATCAAAAGTCCAAGTTAAAAGCTTAATTCCAGTAAGCATGCACATATATCATGTCATATAAAGTTTCTTAGTTTTACAAATGTTCAATATGTTTAAACCCGTAGTTTACTGATTCATTTTAATGGTAAATTCTGATCAAGATTCTTATATATATACACACGTATATCTCATATCATCCTATACAAAGATTACATAATTAACATGCTACTGAAGGGTAGTGTTTGATTTCGTATGTAGTAAAATCACAGGTTTAAAATATACCTCTATGCTAGACAATAACATGTCGAAACCGAAAGCACGAACACAAACATGAATACGAACGCGAACACCCATCAAGTTCTGCTACGTGACTCAAACACGAACTCTGAGATACAACGAGATATGATGGAACCCGAAACCCTGACGTACGTGAACAGCTAGACGTAATCCAAAACTTTACCAAGTCACGAACTATACCCCTCCACCGGACTGAAATAATTGAAACCAAAGCCTACCCACGAACAGAAACGGAATTCACGCACAAAACAACAACCTGAATTCAACTCGAACCTGCAGTTTGAATGATGTACGCCAGTAATCAACACTCACGCTCATACACGTACTCTCTCTTTATTCATGCAAACATATTTGGCATCTGTAGTTTTTATTGTTTTTGTGTGATTGTGAAATATGTGCAGAAGATGTGGTTATATGGGTGGAGTGGGCAACAAATACTCAGAATAACATGGGATAAGGGTTTGTTATCTTTGACCGGTTAGTTCTCATGAGCAAGTAGAATAAACGTGTGTGTTTTGAACTTTTAAGGTCAGATAAAAAATTTGAATATAATACCTAGTTATGTTATAGTAATTATATTTTAACGTTAGGAATTAAGAAATTATTTTGTCTTATTTTGTATGTAGTATTGTTGTAACAATTTGATCGTCATTATTGTTTTTAAGCTTAATTACTTGAAAATGTATCATATTTGTCATTTTTTGTTATATTAAAAATATTTATTTGTTAAATTTAAGGTATCTGTTTGTTAAGTTTAATGCATATGTTTGTTTAGTATAAGGCACGCGCTTGTTTAGATTAAGGCATCTCTGTGAATACAATAAGGCATCTGTGTGAATCTCTTAATGCATATTGATAAATTAAAAGCATTTGTTTGTTAAATTTAAGGCATTGGTTTGTTAAATTTGAGGCATATGTTTGTTAAGTTTAATGCATATGTTTATTTAGTATACGACATGTGCTTGTTTACTTTAAGGCATCTCTGTGAATATATTAAGCCATATGTTTGTTTATTTTAAGACATCTGTGTGAATCTCAATGCATAAATTAAAAGCATTTGTTTGTTAAATTTATGGCATCAGTTTGTTAAATTTAAGGCATTTGTTTGTTCAGTTTAATGCATAAGTTTGTTTAGTATAAGACATGTGCTTTTTTAGTTTAAGTCATATGTAGGAATACATTAAGGCATATGTTTTTTTTATTTTAAGGCATTTGTGTGAATATCTTAAGGCATATGTGATAAATTAAAAGCATTTGTTTGTTAAATTTAAGGCATCTGTTTGTTCAATTTAAGGCATCTGTAGGATCCCGATTTACACTTTCACTTCATAACCCGAACCACGAATCAAAGCAAGAAACTAGAAAAGAGAAGAAAAAAGATTGTTTAGAGAGAGAGAGAGAGGAGAGAGAGTTGAGAGAGAAAAGAGATTTTTAGATTTAGAAAAAAAGATATTATGAGAATTGAAAAACTAGATATATGAGAAATTAGATATTTTCAAATGGAAAATATCTATATATATATATCCCTACGACGCGTGGGATATTTAACTAGGACCCGGGCTCGGGTTTTGCTTGGGATTAAACCCGAAACATATACAATATTAGATTATCTATCGAGCCCGATTCCCGATATTATCCTGTTACAACATTAACTCATTAAAGACCGAAGCTCCATCGTAGAGTGACCGAGCTTCCTTGTTCGACTCAATAAATTGAGGCTAACAAGTTTATATACATTTTAAACATATATAAAAGCAAACAAACAAACACAACATAACCAAAAGTATGCAAAGCCTCAACCGATGAAAAACCTATGCTTGGTTTCGTAAGGTTGTTAGATTAAACTTCATCAAAAACTCAAGAACCAATCATCCTTATTTAGAAGATGATGAAACATCAATGTTAATACTACACACAGAGTAGTAGTGTTGAATGAAGGCCAATTCAACCAGGAAAATATGCTTAGGAGTTGCAAGCATATTGGTCTTTTAGACATTGTGAAAAGTAACCATTGACGGAGTTAAGGGTAATTTTAGGATATTAATGAATGCGTAACAGGTCGAGTCGTTTGGAGTTGGATCATATGTACAGAAAACGGGTAGAGGCTCTTTACTGTTAGGTTGTTAGAAACCAAGAACAGAAGTTGTATCGAACGTATACTATTATACCATTACCTTAAAAGCAAATAATAGTCTTGGACAACTTACGGAGATAGGTTTGTAAGGTCATAATGGGACGGACAACAACTGACTTTGTTATGACAGAGCATAAAATTATTGTTGAAGGTTGAAGATGCTAAGAATGACTTTACAGTATTAGACTGACAGATAGACACACTATATGTCTGATTAGCTAATATGTAGATATACCAAGCATGGTTATGGTGCTAGATTAGGTCATCTGAACTTTGACGATATCAACAGATGATAGAAGGGTCTAGTGGAAGGAATAACAAAGGATATTTCATGCGAACAGATTTGGGATGCATGTTTATTAGAAAACTCAGTAGAACCACCATTCCAAATCAAGCTAATATTCAGATCAAAGAACCCGTTGGACTTAGTATATGGAGACCTCTGTGGTCCTATTAGTCCAGAACAACACTCAGGCAAGAAACTCATATTCTTGTTAGTGGACGATTGTACACGTTTCATGTGGGCTTACTTTCTGACGTCGAAAGATCAAGCACTTAGTACTTTCAAGGAATTTAGACAAAAGATAGAAATGGAAATGAGAATGAAAGGAGGATGCTAAGACAGATAGAGGAGGTAAAATTTACATCAAAACGTATTCACAAATTACTCTCGTAAGGAGATGGTATAGCACGACAGTTGACACACCTACTCAACACAACAGAATGGAGTAGTGGAGAGAAGAAAATAGGACAGATTTCAACTACGAGGAGTATGATGAAAGCAATGAAGTACCGTTAAATTTTGGGCGGAAGCAGTCAAACTCGCGTTATACATTACTCAAAGGGTTACCTACAAGAGCCCGGGATAGATAAAATCCATATGAGGGCACTCTACAACAGAAAACCGGAATCTGAAAACCTAAGAATGATTCGGTTGCACAGATTATGCAAAAGATACAATACCTCACTTAAAGAAGCTGGACGACAGAAGCATACCAATGATTTACTTAGGAGTAGAGGAAGGATCAAAAGCATGTAGGTTATATGATCCAATGAAGACCAAAAAAAATGTTAGAGGGATGTAAAGTGTTATGGAAACGAAACCATTGGGGATCGGAATAAAGTGAAGGGGATACAGTACAAAAACAATTCTGGACTAGTTTGTGGTAGAAGGAGTTGACAATGAAAAGCAGCACATGTCAACATGAAATCAAGGAAAATATTGATAACCCGTATCTGAAACAGGATCAGATTAATGATCATAACCGCCATCACACCATCACCTTACTCTTACATAAACCCACACTCAGAAGAAGAGGGCTACTACTAGTTCGACGATGAATCAGGAAAATTTATTTGATCATGTACCAGTACGAGGTATTCAAAGTCTTAACTGAATATATCTGAATACAATGAAGTTAAAGCCGAAACTTTATTATTTTCGGAGGAAAAAGAACCCCGTAACTACAAGGATGCATCAACAGATAGAAATGGATTGAGGCCATGAGATTGAATTGGATTCAATCAACAAGAATATACATGGACTCTGACAACATTTGACCAACGGATCAGAAGGATAGGACTCAAATGGTTTTTTAAAACGACAAGAAGGATGCAGAAGGAAAAGATCATCAAATATAAGGAAAGATTAGTAGCAAAGGATATGTACAAGAACTAGATAGACTTCGATGAAAGTATTTTGCACATGTTGCTTAGGGTAGAGACAGTTCGGTAATTTTAGCATTGGCAGCTATCATGGTTGGCAAGTAACAAAAAAATAACCACAATTTATATAAACAAAACACTAGTTGTAAATCAGCATTTTTACATGGAGACTTAAAGGAAGAACTCTATGTTACACAACCTGAAGGATTTGCTCAACAAGGAAACTCAGGAAAAGTTTACAAACTCATTAAAGCATTATATGGGCTAAGACAAGCACCAAGAGCTTGGAATGTGAAGCGGGTGGGGGTGAGGGGGGACTGATCAAACACATTAAATCACTGTATTTTAAGAAATGTAATCTCGAAACAAGCAGTCATATACATAAGAGAAGCAAGACTTCGTGTTATAGTTGGAGTTTATGTAGATGATTTGATAATCACGGGCACTTCAAGGAAGGAAATAGACTTATTTAAATCCCAGATGAAAGACAAATTTGAAATGAGCGACTTAGTGTTATTGCATTATTACCTTGGTAGAAGTACACAGAAGGAGAAGAGTCACAATCAAAGCAAACATGTTATATAAACAAGATCTTGGAAGGAACAGTATGTCCATATAGTAATAGTAATGACACGAAGATACCAATGGATCCCGGTACTAAGTTGGTCAAGGCGGAAGATGGAAACCAGTTGACGCAACTTATTATAGAAGTTTAATTGGAAGTCTCAGGTATTTACTACATACAAGACCAGATCTTAGTTATTCAATCGGACTACTCAGCAGATTCATGCAAGACCCGAAGGATCATCACCTGAAGGCAGTAAAGCAAGTAATCCGATATATCAAAGGAACAAAGGAGCATGGCATAATATACAAGAAAGAAGGCGGCTGCAAGATTACAGGTTACAGCGACAGTAGTTATGGAATCAACACTGATCAAGGAAAAGGAACTACTGGGATAGTATTTTATTTTGGAGAATCACCTATTACCTGGTGTACTCAGAAACAACCAACAGTGGCGCTATCATCATGTGAATCAGAATTCATGGCGGCTACAGGAGCAGCATGTCAAGCCTTATGGTTAAAACGACTACTTAGTGAATTAACTGGATGGGAAGAGAAAAGGATAACGCTGAAGGTCGATAACGTTTCAGCAATAGCACTCGTCAGGAACCCAGTTTTTCATGGAAGAAGCAAGCACATCGACATTCGCTATCATTTCATTCGAGAATGCGTAGAGAATGGGCACATCAATGTGGAACACGTCAGAGGAGAACTACAAAGAGCAGATATTCTAACAAAGGCTCTACCAAGATTGAAGTTCGTGACTATGCGACAAATGCTCGGAGTTCAAGATTTAGGACGAAGCAACGATCAAGATTAAGGAGGAGAATGTGAACGAATAATCTTACTCTTATGCTTCATATGTAAATATTATAATACGAAGGACCAACTATGTTATTTAGAAACTTAATAACCGAAAGTTAGTTATAGAAAGTTAGTTAATTCGGTTAGAAAAAAGGAATGGTTACATCGGTTTGTTGGCACCGATTAGAAACATATATATGTAAAGACAATGTATCGAATTCATGGTTAGACAATTAGACGAAATACTTATTCATTTTACTTTGCAACTTGTATAATATCGATCCAGAATTCGGGACAACATCATCATCATCTTGTTTATTATATGGTTTGATTTTTACAGTCTCGTTATTCGGGGTTCTCACAACCTTTTTCCAACATTTATCACCACCAAATCTAGCATGTTTCTCTGCTGGCTTATCACCACGTCTCCACACAATTCTCTCTGGATTTTTAGATATTTTTTTTGGAACGAAATGAAGTCATAAGCTTATCTACCTGAAATTTCAGAAGTAAGTAGGATAAAATACAAATATAACATTTATAGCACATATATACCTACCTGATCCTGGTTCAAGCCAAATTTGAACTTCTTCACTGAGTAGTAATTGTCCTTGAGCATCCTGGAATTCATGTTCATCAAGCGGACTGCAATTCCAGACAGTGGTAAAACGAACCTATATAGCAGATGAAACCGTATAAAAGTAAAGATATTAAAAAGAAGAAAAAAGTTTTTAACGCCTTAACAATGTTGTGAGTGCTGCATAACCAAAGGGTGGCACACTCCTGATTATAGAGAGACTGTCCGGCCTATTCAACACCTACAGTTATATAACTTGGTCATTCGAACAACAGAACTCTGCTTAATTACTTTAAATAAATGAAAATGATTAGTAACAACCTAGGTGCGAGCTAACCAGATTTATCAAGATTAAGCAATCACAGGATCTCAATAGCTACTTACCAAACTGATACTTAAGATACCATGCTAAATTGTAGCTAATTCCATAAAATGCCAGTCCTTCACAATACTAATTGCCTACAAACATTACATGATATCTAAATATAGATGCATATACACGTATATTAATAAAGGATAGATCATACGCACTTAAATGAAGCCACGGGCCTTCCAAGTTCTGGTCTTTCTCTTATCATTCAGATTATTATGGCAATCTACAGTCCCTTCATCCGTGCAAATGTCATCTTGCTTTGATTCTAAGAAATTATACGTCAGTGATTCGCTATCAACTTCTTGATAGTCACCTGAAGATGGAAGGTTCCATTAGATTTCTGATGCATGGTAATATAAATTTGTGCATACTAACTTGCTGACAATTAGTATATCAAGAAAAACGGACAAACAAAAAAAGCACCTGGTGCAATTTAGCCGTAGAACTAAAAATAAGTAATGGGTCTACCCATCCCAACTCAGATTTGAAACCGACACGTACCTGTTTTGACCCATTACCCGACTAAAATTGCAGTTTTTGTCACCTCTACAATATATAGCCATATAGGTGCTCTCTCTCAAACTAACACTAAATTACCTGACCACGTCGGTTTTGCTACAACCTTTTGGTCTGATTTTATATTACGTTTTCTTCATATAATACCCGTGTTAATAATGTAATACTGAACCAAAAATACACATAGGCACAATACGAATTTATAATATAAAATAAATAAACTTTAAACCTTATCCCATCCGCACTATATGCCATTTTGGTGAAATGGTCTTTACGTCCACAGTTTCTCAGTATATAATTTATTAATTTAGCTATATATAATTTTAGCTGCTACATGATATACCTTTCTACGATGAACGATCAAATGATTGTTCTAGATTGGCTATTTCACGAAGAAAAAAAATAGCTATGGAGTATTAGGCAATGCATTCGTACACAAAATCGGAAGACATAATATACACATACCTAGCAGCTTTGGTCATCTTTGCTCTCGGGAGTACCTCGCCTACCCGAGCATCCATCTTCATTTTCTATTAAATCAAAGTCAAAATAACATTTGTAAATACAATCTGGTAAATGAACACAATTTTCCATAAAGCAAAGTATTATGTCATGTACATTTACATTATCATGTTCATACTTCCACTTATCCTAAAGCTTGAAAAGGAAAGAGAAAAGGTATAAAACGCAAAGGTTTAGAATTTAAACGTCCTTGGTCGAGTAGGTTAAATCTTCACATACAAAACTGAAGGCAACAATCTTCAGCCACAGAACCATGGCTTAGATTTCTATAACCAGTTATAGCATCATTATACGTATTTCAGCATGATATTTTTTTTCTTATTTTAAAACAATGAATGCCTTATTTTGGCATCAAGTTAGTGTTGTCATGATGATCCTAAACACGTTCAGCCAAAAAAAATTGCAGGTCAATGAAATGATAGCAGAAAGGTCGGATTTCTACTGAAATGCATCTACCTAAAGCATACATCGATTTTGAGATAGATCGTATTAAGTAGGTGAAAAGCCACCGGCTTACTAACCAGAGATATGTGCTCTAAGACCCTTGATCAAGTCAGGAATACGGCATGGTGGTTAGTTGCTCATCTTGGTTCCAAAATTTGGACGCTTTGATTCATTGAATGCTTTCTTTAGATAGCATTTCTCCAATGCAGGTTTCTCATAAAAAAAATTCTAATAGCTCCTCTGCTAGTTTCTCTAGTTTACCTGCAATATCCTACATTAAATCGCTGCATCTACAAACAAAAAGACACACCAAAACAGACCTTTTTATTATGGATCGAGAACATGTTGATTCACAAGAGATTGACCCGCCAAAACTTTATGTCCAACTTTATAGAACTTTGAACTAAATGATTTAGGAGATTGAATGCTTAAAAACTGACTTCAGTCGGCTTTTAAGTTGTTCGGCCCATTAAAACTTGAAAGTAGCTATTTAGCCATTTTATGATTTGAACCGTATAATCCTTTTTTATTATCAAAATAGTAGATGAAGTACCTGTGGCTAAAGATATTGAATAGCTTTGTCCGCAGTGCATATGCGGTTCTTGCATTCAGAAGGTAAACGAAAGTCATGGTCTTCTTTCTTTATTTTGTTTTGTCTAAAGAAGTACGTGGTGCAACACTATTTGTTGGTTCGATGCTTGGAATGAGTGCCACATCCATCACAGATTTGGGTTCGATATGTGTTGAAGAAACCCAATTAAAAAGAAACATCTAAATATCATTGTCCAAAAAACTGACATTTAAAACTATAGTACAAAGACAAATAGAAAATTGGGAGTTGTATAAAATAGGTCACTCTTACTTGTTCTTTGTCTCCATTTGTGAATCTGTTCTTTTCCATATTTACAAATCCCTGGACCCTTAGGTACACGTATGTCACACTATCATCGTTATGCAAGCTTGCTTTTAGCATCTTAAAATCTATGAAACAATTAACCAACCGCAACTCAAACGTATCACCCCAAGCTTCAACAAACAATGTCATCTGATTCTAATATATAGCAACATCGTTTTGGCTCTTACTTCCCTACTTAATCAAAGCCACTTTCACCAAAAAAAATCATAACATCCTACTTACGAATACACATTCTCAGAAACCAATTTCCAAAAAGTACACCAGCAAGTACTTAGTGTAATCATAAGCTGATATGTAGACAATTAGAAAAACTTTAAATACTTATAAAATTTAGAAAGTTAATACTCCGTATTAATTACTTATAAAATATGTCAAGGATGAGGTGACAGTTTTTTGAAACAGGCTCTTTGTAATGGTTTTAACCTATTAGGACAATTATAGTTTGTCATTTAGGTAGTGAGACAATTGTCTATATAAGGCTGCTTAAAAATTTGTTCTATTGTGATGTAAATATGATGTTATTACACCGTAAACTGTCCTACAAATGCATCATATTGGTCACTTCAAATAGCCTTGTGACAGAGTACACCCCTCAGATAACATATATCAATAACTCTGAATAATCTCACTGTTATGTGCTGGTAAGTCAAGGTTGGAGTTTTAGAAAGCCCCTCGGACACACCCCAATATAATCCAAACTTCTATACAAAAACATGTGAAATCATATCAATCGCTAAGCAAAATTAGGCAATTTGCTAATATCAGGACTTCAATTTCATTGTCATAACTGCATTATAATGTCATACAATAAGGGATTTTTTATTCACCAACATGTGTATAATAATAAAATTATCTTGCCATCATGTCCCGCTTTGTGTTTTCATCACCGTTATAATCATCATTAGCAAGTATCCTGCATAGACTAAAGTATCAAAGCAAAATATTTTTAAAATTTTCGTTATAAACTAAGAACTAAAAAACCATAAATTGAAAAAATTGTACCTTTAATGGGACTATTAGCCCTAAACCAAATCCCCTCTTAAGACAAAACCAAGAAAAACATCTAAAAAACAAATCATATTGAAAGTTGTTGTAGTTGTTTTATATACATGAGCAAGCCTTTAATCACAAATTCATAATAGAAAACAAATTCATTGCCAATATGAATTATAAGCAAAAGAAGTGAAACAATAGATGAAAAAAAAAACTAAACCACAATACGATTGTATAACTAACTTACTCTTCGAGATCAACTTTTTATTTTCCATTGATACCGATTGTGGTCTTTGGAGAGGTTTTTCTGCATACTTGAACCAATTTGACAAATTTACTCTCCGGGGGTCGATCATCATAGGTTTGAGATAGACTTGATTTAAGTTTCCTTTTTTCTTTCGAATGAATATTACTCCGGCTTCCATTAAGTTTTTTTATTTATAATTTTGACACATATTTTTTAACTCAGTTTTTCTAAAAAAACGAATTTAGAGGTATTATATCCAATTAAAGAAATATTTAACTTCTTTTAATTAAATATACTTAAAATAAAAAATAAAAATTAAAAGAATGTTTCTTATTAAGGAAACAATCTTTTTTTTGAAATAAGAAAATCCCCACTTTACGTTTTCCTTTACTATATAAAAGATTTCTTCATATGTCCTTTACGTTTTCCTTTACAATAATTCGAACATCGTGGACAAACACTAATCTTGGGCATAGGTTCATCACGTGTCCCCAAATTGTTAGTTTTTTAAGGCTAATCATTTGACATGTATCATACTTGCCACTTTATCCTTTTATAGTTATCGAACTTTTTTTTCCTTATCGAGGTACTAATCTTTCAAATTCGGTATTTTGGGGGTACTGATGACCATTTTACCCTCTTAGGGTAAATTACATAAGAATTTGAAAGATTAGCACCTGGATAAGGAAAAAAAATCGATACCTATAAAAGAATAGAGTGGCAAGTATAATACATTTGAAAATGATTAGCCCTTTTTTAACATAGTTTCGTTAATTTTATACTATATCGGCGTTTCTCATTTGTTAACTCAAGTGTTATTTGTGATTGCCCTTAACTATTGTGGACGTAGCATTTAAGCAAACATTATTGAAGCCCTGAAAAAAGCCAAACTTTATATATTGTTTATTACTTGAAGCGATAAATACTGACTTTGCATATACACATATAATCGATCGGCCCCCACCAAAAAAAATTAGAACATTAATTTCTTTTTGATTCATGATCGACCAAACTTTTATCCTTGAGAGTCGTGATATAATATCGTTGCACCTAATTCTTTAGTTTGTAACATTAGAACTTTTATTTTTGTATTCCAAAAAATAGTTTGACGTTTTAATAGTTAGACTCTTACCATTGGTTTTTTTCTAATTAGCATGTGTTTATTGCTTAATAAGATTAGAATGGCTCAAGCCAAAACTCAAAAAAGGTGTCATGTCAAGTTACCTTAGTATTTTTCAGTTTCACTTTTCTTATAACTCACACATTGAAAAACCGTCTCACTAATCACTCAAGCTAAAACCCAACTTTTGAAACTCACTATACCCAACTAAAACACAAACTCAACAAAAAAACCAATTGAAACAACAAACAAAAGCCACTCATTTGGCGCAAGCCAGTTTACTCACTGGCACCAAGGCACTGGGTCTTGTATAGTGGCGCCAGCTTGACGACGTGTCACGTCGGAATGGCGTAAACTCACGAACTACATGAAGCCCTAATGGACCTTGCACTCATGTACAACCAGGCTTAGGCCATACTAAACTTATCATCTAATAGTGTTTATGATTTTCTCATATGTCTGTGGTTCATACTATCATAACATGTATATGTATCATGTTTTAGACATTGTCACAATGAAACCGTTTTTGAAAGAGGGCGCTGACATGGTGTGATGGAATTTGGGCCATAATAGATTGAACCCATGAAGTGGCATCTTCTCTTTTTCGTTATTCAAGTTCATGAAAGAGTAAAGAAGAGGGTAAAAGCTATAAAATAGCCACGTACTTTTAATTTTGTGCCGACTTGATACACTCAATTTTTTATTCAGTGACTGGAACAACGTACATTCGAATTTCGTTATGACTTAACCAATATGGTAACTTGTTATCGAGCATAATTTTTGTTTTTAAATAATATAGAGTCAATGCCCTCAATTTGTCCACCTATGTTTCCCACTATTTATGATCTACTTTTTCTTTTTTTAAACATAACACATTTGGGATAGTAAATCCAATCAACAACAACATCCAAGTGTCCTCCCCATTTGTTATCACAGTCTTCATTCTTCTTATCTTATACAAACAAGAAATATTGATCATGAATTTTGGTAATAAATGTTTTGGGTTTAAGTTTTCCTTTGTTACCAAAAATTCATCATCATTCCCTATTAATGTCAGACTTTACGTTTTCCTATTTGTTTTTTTCCATTTTCCTTTGTTAAAAATTCATCATCATCCCCTATTCACGTCGTCGCTGCCTTAACAGCCTAGGTTTCGTTGTTATGATTTTGTTTGTGTAAATCTAGTTTTCTTTGTTTCTTGCTCAAAAGATCAATGACGGGTTTCTTTAATTCGTTTCTTTCAAACGTTTTCAACGATGACATAATCTAGCTCAAACACAAAAAACAATTTTAGAAGGGCTCACAACTTGGCAGATCACTTGCGGATTATATTATAGCATCATCCCTAAGATTTCAAGAATGGGATCCTGATTTGATATTGCTCCAAAAGCTGCCCCTAGACCTTGCTTGGATGTTAATTAAAACAAAGAAAAAAAATGAAAAAGAAGAAAGGGGTATCATGCACTATTATACCTTACAACTTGATGTTGTAGCTGGACTAAGGATGGCTGGCTCTAGTTTTGACATAACAATCAGTAAATAGATATCCAAAACGTTTGTCAAATTTCTTGAGGATCTTGCGTAGTCCAAGTGCATTGATCTCGACAAAAAACAGAAGCTTTGATGAATCTCTTCCAACGTCTCTATAGGCTTCTCGTAAAGCAGATATTTTTTGCAAAATCTAGTTCCTCTTTCCGAGAGCATCTAATCTGCTTTAAAGGCGTATGGACAACCAAACCACTCCCAATACGTATAATTAAGTCTTCCTAACATCCCTGAAACCCATGCTTTTTTTGTGATGCCAATAAAGTTTTTCAATATCAGTGGGTTTTTAAAAAACCCAGGCCCATAAATTTCCATAATAGCTTGGCAAAAATGATCAAGAGCCGTACGTGAAGTTCTCTCACTTATTTGCATATATTCATCTAGAAAATCAGCATGAGCGCCATATGCCAATTGAGGAATTACATAGGTGCACTTTAGCGTCCCAGAAATGGCTTGTCTTCCGGCACAATTCATATTAGTAAGAAAGAATGCATCGTCATTACTTACATCAGTAACTATCTGGTTGAAAAGGGGGCGAGCCATTCGGAACGTCTTTCAGAATTTTATTGCATCGTACATCGGGTTCTCGCTAAAAAAGGTGGCGACTAACTGCTCATGAGCACCAAAACGATCTCGAGTTATGTTGTTTCTCGTCAGTCGATTTGCTTGTCGTCTACTCTAAATAAACCAAATCGCTCGTTTAATAAAAGTCTTCTTATAGCTTTTAACTTCTTTTCCTTCTTCTATACCTAGGCCCATAAACGTATACAAATTCATTTTGTTTAAATGAGGAATGTGAGAAGTGTGTATGAAATGAGAGAGTTGTGTATAAAAATGGGTGAAACGGTAGGTATTTATAGGTAAAAAGGGTTTTTCTTAAGTTTTTTATATTAATAACGGATATGACCAAATGGGGCCCACAAAAAATGAAACTCACTTAAGTGAGTAACTCACCGAAACAAGGCAAATTATTGAAGTCACTTAGTTGGGTGGGAAAAGACTCGCACGCGAGTTTGGAAGTCACCTCGATGACTTCTTCCATATACCGTCCAGCCTAAGATAATGCATTGTATAGTCATATTGAATGTAATAACATTGTAGCCGTGTAAAACAACGGTAACTGTTTTTTCAGTTTTTTTATGGGAGAGTTTGGTTTTTTGTTTCTTTGTTTTGGAAAAAGAAGTGTGGTTAGTATGTGTAATAATATAAAGTGTTAGAGGCAAATTTTAAAGTTTTGAAAGTTGAAATATTTGAGGTGAAGGTTTTGGTAGTGAATGATGTGGGTTTAAAAGGCTTTGGTGATGTTTAAATTCGACTTAATTGACTTAATATGAAAAAACAAAATTCATTCAGTCATGTGAAAATTATTTGTTTGTGACTTAATAGAGAAAGATGACTAAAAATATTAAGTAATAAAACTGAGGATGTCAGCATTAAATCATCTTTTAATTAAACATGACTTAATAGAAAATTTTGACAAACAAGCTAGCTCTAATCTTATTAGTTAATATAATTATTAAGTTTAAGGCTCTAGAATGAACCATTATATGTCCAAAACGGAGTGTTAGCCCGTATTAATTATGTATTTGTATTTGTACTTGTACTAGGCGATTACCCGCGCATAGCGGCGGAAATTTCTAACGACAGATAATTAACGATATACTATATTGTGGTAAGTGTTTCGTATAACGTTCAAAATAGAACGTGAAAAGATCAAAATGTAATTGCAAACGGTTGTAACATGCGATAACTCAACAAAAGAAAAAAATCTTAACATTTATCAAAGAATATATAAAAACATTTAATGAAACTGAATCCGCTTAATCAATGATCACTTAGACAATCATATTTTGAAATTTCTAACGACATATAATTAACGATATACGATATTGTTGTAAATGTTTCGTGTACCGTTCAAAATAGAACGTGAAAAGATCAATACGTAATTGCAAGCGGTTGTAACATGCGATAACTCAACAAAAGCAAAAATTCTTAACATTTATCAAAGAATATATAAAAACTCAATTGTGTAAGTTACTAAGATGGGATTATTGAGACAAGAATATAATTTTGGACAGATTAAATGATATATGCTTATATATGCTTTAATTTAGATGAGTACCCGTGCATAGCAACGGATTTTATAACGGCTAATAATTATTGTGATATTTTTAGTTACACAAAACATTTACCCAAAAACACTAACGTCAATTGACTGTTCAAATATTTAATGAAAGTAAATCAACTCAAACTAAAAAAAATCAGACCATATAAAAAAAATTAATCACTAAAAAGCTAAATATTTTGCCTTAAAATAGGTAAAAGTTTTCTGGGTCGGCTTCAACAAATTATAGGCAAATCCACCACTAATTGCTCCGATTATTGGACCAAAAATATATGCCCAAAGTCTTTTGTAATTACTCTTTACAAGAGCTGATCCTATACTTCTAGCAAGATTCATAGATGCTCCAGAAATTGGCTTGAAAATATTATACATAAATTACATCAAATGATTTTCTAAATTATATATAAAATAAATATAAGTACTGATAAAAATTTACCCTCCAACAAAGACATTTAACATGATGGTCATTCCGACTACAATCCCTGCATGCTTTTTTATCTGCAATTTATGAACCCAGTTATAATGAATATTACGTGTAATAGATATGACCATATGCCCGCCATGTAAGAAATAAGGTGCACATTAAATGGAAAAATAAATAAATTAGAAGCCATCATACTAAATTTTATCTGGAAAAAAAACAATGGAAATGATTTGTGTTGACATTAAGGAAAGTAAATGAACACAATCTTTAAAGTAAATGTAGCTATTTATTTACAAGATTAATAAAAAGAAAACATACCACTCTATGACCATTGCTAGAACCAGAAATGAAAAACTTCGGATGGACGAAATTATGATCTCAACGACAAACGATTGAGCTGCTGTACCACCTAGCGTGGTTCCAAAAAACGCTTCAGGAGTCACATCCATGATCAAAGACAATGTTCCACTTGCAAGAATCGTCCCAACGATTGCACAATTATGTAAAAGACCACCTACATATACACAAGACAAAAAAACATCAATAAATAATGACAAAGAAAAGTTACTTTGTATTATAATGTAAATTTTAGCAACATAAAGTACTTACCTCTTTATATGGGAGTAACCCCAGAAGTGACAAGGTGATCGTCACCACCGGGTTGAAATAGGCAGAAACATGGCCAATCGCGTAAATCATGGACATAACTATTAAACCCCAAGTAACGCATATTCCAGGGAATGTTATTGTACCACCATAGATCTTATTAACCACGACTCATCCACAACCAACAAATAGGCAGAAACATACTTTATGAAAATCAACCAAAGAAATTATGTAATGATAAAATTTACGTCTTCCACTAATTAATCTTTGAGTCTTGATGGAAAGACATATGAAAGACATACCTTATGATATTTATGTCCTCCAATATGAACATTGAAAATGAAATCTACTAAGTACGAAAAACATACCTTATGTTAAGGATCAAACTATACAATAATAACCAGCTTGCTCCGTCCCTTTTTCATATCTTTCCAATATGATGGCACTTTTGACCTGAAACAAAGTAAACAACTAATAATTTAGAAGAAGCAATTTGAAAAAATGAATGACTGAATACAAACATGTATATACGCATTTTTATAGTGAGAATATGAAATTGTCATGTGCAAGCTTGTAATTCAAATTGTTTTAGTTGTGTCAATTCTAAAATCAACGAGTTTGTGTCAATTACAAAGTTGACGATATGCGTATCATGCGCAAGACATTTATCACCATCCTTATAGCGTTATCACATTAATGAGTTTGTGTCAATTCTAAAATTAGTAGACCATTGCCATATAGTGTACTTAAATATGATTGAATACTTTTCGAACTTATAATGATTCAATACTTTTCGCTAATAGGTACATAATTAAGTTTTCAGCCGTGTATTATTTTGGTTTGACGTTGCATTGTTTTGATTCAATAGTTTCCGTGAATAGATTTTCAACTTTTCAAGAATTAAGTTTTTAAGTTTTAAGTTTTCAGTTTTTCAAGAATTGTGTCAAAATGCTTTATAGATAGTATAGATTTAACTTTTCAAGCATTAAATTTTTAAATTTTAAGTTTTAAGTTTTTCAAGAATTGTGTCAAAATGCTTTATAGATAGTATAGATAGTATAGATATAGATATAGATATAGATATAGATTTGTAATTTGTAATGGGCTAAAGCCCACATCTAGAATCCTCAAAACGTATATATATTCTCTCGTATCACAGATTTCCTAAAACCTAGAATCTCAACCCTTTCAAATCACACCAAAAACACACAAGAAATACTAGCTCGCTCCATTCATACCGAGTTTTCAGCAAATCTTTAATGGGGTCGACTAACAAAGCAGCTCCTGTTGGGAGTGAAACAGGGGAGTTTGATCATGACCGTTGGTTATTTGAGACCTAAGGGACTTACGGCTATGGTAATGCTTTGTGGCCAAAAGATGAAGACTTAAGTGACGATAATAGAACTGGTGTGACTCGTGCTGAACAACTTGAGCTTCTAAATAAGCATTGGAGGCCCCTTACTCGTAAACTCAAGATACCTGCTGCTATCTTAAGTCCTTATCGGTATGTACATTGCAACCTAGTTTTCTTTTATGTTGTTGTGAAGTGACTTATTGATCTGGTCTAAATCTTTAGAGGCACCATTTACTTCCTTTTTGTGCAGCGTTTATATTCTGTTACCATAGTCATGCAATAAATGTATATCATCGACTTCCATGTCTAATTGCTATATCATGTATGCAGGCTCTTTGCCTTGATTCGTTTCGTGGTTCTTGGACTATTTCTCCATTAGAGAGTTACTCACCCTAATGAAGATGCAATATGGCTCTGGTATATGTCAATTGTATGCGAAATTTGGTTTGCATTCTCTTGGATACTGGATCAACTTCCTAAACTTGCACCCGTTAACCGTGCAACTAACCTCGGTGCGTTAAAAGAGAAGTTTGAAACACAAAGTCCTGAAAACCCGTCTGGGAAATCGGATCTTCCGGGTGTTGATGTCTTCGTTTCTATAGCAGATCTAGAAAAGGAACCACCTTTAGTCACCGCAAACACTATTTTATCCATTCTTGCTGCGGATTACCCTGTCGATAAGTTATTTTGCTATGTTTCTGATGACGGTGGTGCGATTTTAACCTTTGAAGAAATGACTGAAGCAGCAAGTTTTGCCAATTTGTGGGTGCCTTTTTGTCATAAACATAAAATCGAGCCTAGAAATCCTGAGTCATACTTTAGTTTGAAAAAGGACCCGTTTAAGAACAAGGGGGTGAGACAGGATTTTGATAAGGATCAGAGGCGTGTTAAGAGGGAGTATGATGAGTTTAAGGTTCGGATTAATGGGCTTCCTGATTTGATTAGGAGACGTTCTAATGCTTATAATGCTCGAGAGGAAATTAAAGCTATGAGTCTTCAAAAGGAGACTGCTGGTGATGAGCTTTTGCCACCTGTGAAGATCCCAAAATCAACGTGGATGGCTGATGCTACTCATTGGCCCCTTCTATGAATTTCTGATATAAAAGTGAAAGGTTGATTTGTTTACAGGATTCCTATCTATTTATAATGAATGAATCGGTGTGAAAGAAAAGGGTGTGATGGTACTGATAAACCAAGCGACATATCCCTTCCTTTTATCAACCGAATGTAACTAACCTAATGGGTTTGGGTCAGTTTTGTGGGCTTTTGACCCATCCTAGAATTCTGCAGCCCCTTTATCAAAATTAACAGATTATAAGTCCAACAATGCTCGAGAGGAAATTAAAGCTATGAGTCTTCAAAAGGAGACTGCTGGTGATGAGCTTTTGCCACCTGTGAAGATCCCAAAATCAACGTGGATGGCTGATGCTACTCATTGGCCTGGTACCTGGATGATACCGTCCCCTGAACACTCGAAAGGTGATCATGCTGGCATCATAAAGGTTAGTCATAATGAAATTGTGTCTTTTATGATATTTATTTCAATTTTTAAGTTGAGACTATTGTGTTTGACTGGGTGGCTGTTGTGATCAATTTTCGTATGAACGGGCTCGGTTTAAAATTGCTCAATATTTATTTAAATTACATTATCACAGAAATAACGGATCTAAAAAAAATCGTGTTTGACACACTATCTAATAAACAATTACGTAGTAATAGTTTGGAACAAAAAGTCTTTTGGTTCAACTTAAGCTACTCCTATTGGCGCTTACTGAAATGATTCGTTTGATGTAAACCTGTTTCTGTCTACTTGGTTCCCTATAGCAGGTGATTGATATTAATGCTTGCTCTATAAATTGCAGGTGATGCTGAAACCACCTAGTGATGATCCACTTCACGGCACAGATGATGAAGCGAATCCCTTTGATTTTACTGAAGTTGATATTCGACTTCCCATTCTTGTATATGTTTCACGTGAAAAACGACCAGGTTATGATGATAACAAGAAAGCTGGAGCCATGAATGCACTTGTTAGAGCCTCAGCCATCATGTCAAACGGGCCCTTCATGCTCAACCTCGACTGTGATCATTATATATACAACAGTGAGGCCATAAGAGAAGGAATGTGCTTCATGATGGACCGTGGTGGTGACCGCATATGTTTCGTGCAGTTCCCTCAGAGGTTTGAAGGGATAGACCCATTTGATCGTTATGCTAATCACAACACGGTTTTCTTTGATGGAAATATGCGAGCTCTTGATGGTCTTCAAGGTCCGGTTTATGTTGGGACTGGAACCTTATTTCGTAGAACTGCGCTTTATGAGCATGAATGGCCCGTTTTACATGATGGCTGAGGCTCTAATAAGTGCATTCATGGCTCCAGCTTTCTTGTTATCATCATAACCTGGTCGTTTTTCACGTGAAACATATACAAGAAGGGGAAGTCGAATATCGACTTCAGTAAAATCAAAGGGATTCGCTTCATCATCTGTGCCGTGAAGTGGATCATAATGGTCGGGTTAAGCATCACTGCCAATTTATAGAGCAATGCCCTTAATTTCAGATCACATGCTATAGGGACCAATGTATGACAGAATAAAGGTTTACATCAAACAATCACATTTCAGGTAAGCGCGCCAATAGGTGTTAGGCCTTAAGTTGAACCAAAAGACTTTTTGTTCCAAACTATTACTACGTAATTGTTTATTAGATAGTATGTCAAACACGATTTTTTTAGATCCGTTATTTCTATGATAATGTAATTTAAATAAATATTGAGCAATTTTAAACCGAGCCCGTTTTTTGAAACTCTAGAATCGAAACAGCTCTGATACCAATTGATACGAACCGAATCGATTAAAGAGATAAAAGAACAAATAAACAAGATAAATGGTCTATTTTGATGAGATAAACCAACCTCCAATGATTTATATTAGTGAGATAAACCGACTCCCCAATTGATTAGCAAATCAATATTCTTTATCATTCAACATAATAACAATTACAATCCTAATGGTCTATTTATAATAGACTTATCTTGTTGACTAAGATTACATAATAAAGGAAACTACTAAATAGTTGACCAAGAAAATATAATAAAGGAAACTAGTAAATATTAATAAGAAACTATTAAATAGGTTCTTATCAATACTCCCGCCCCCAAAAACACCTTGTCCTCAAGGTGTAGCGTCTAAATCTTGAACACTCTAATTCCAGGATCCCAAATCATCCTTTGTTCAAAGAGAGGTCCATACAAAACATGTTGTTCCAGCTGCAAGCCAAAAATCATAATAGAATAGAATTCCAGCCCACTTCTCTTGTAATTGCTTCCTAACCCTTGAATTCCAGCCCACTTATGTTCAAAGATAGTGTAGTGAAAATCTTGCAAATCAGTTTCACTAGCGAGCTGCCAATCAGCTTCTCCTTGTTCCCTTGAAGAATATGTTCCATCTTTTTCCAGCTTCTTTTCCACGGCCTCTAAACCTGACCCAAGACCAACATCTTCTTTTACTTTTTCTTGTGCATAGCTCAATTCTTTGGGGTCTTCCTGGACAAATTCTTCATCAAAATGTGTTAAAGCCACATTTTCTTTCACACATGATCTGTCATTACAACCATCAGTTACTACTTGAGGATGTGAGTTTAAATATTCACATGCTTCAACATCCCTTTTCTGATTCAACCTGATGTTTTGTTCTTCGAACTCCTTTGTGTGCCCTACCCATACCGGCAACGCCTCTATGGCCTTCATAAGCTCGTTAATCTGTTGGTCCCACTTTTGTTGCCGTGTAATTCGCTCTAGATTTTTTTAATCGCTTCAAGCCTCCAGCCATTTATTTAAAAAATCAGACAGACTTTTTTTTGTTTCTCGGATGGACAGTAATTCCAGCAATACAGTGATTTTCGGAATGAACAGTGACTTCTGAACAGTAACTTTGATATTTTTTTTTTGAAACCCTAGAATCAAAACAGCTCTGATACCAATTGATACGAACCGAATTGATTAAAGAGATAAAAGAACGATAAAGATAGAATAATCGACGTTCGAGAGGTCAAATAAGCTCTCCCAATGGTTTATATTAGTGAGATAAACCGACTCCCCAATTGATTAGCAAATCAATATTCTTTATCATTCAACATAATAACAATTACAATCCTAATGGTCTATTTATAATAGACTTATCTTGTTGACTAAGATTACATAATAAAGGAAACTACTAAATAGTTGACCAAGAAAATATAATAAAGGAAACTAGTAAATATTAATAAGAAACTATTAAATAGGTTCTTATCACAAACACAATAGTCTCAACTTAAAAATTGAAATAAATATCATAAAAGACACAATTTCATTATGACTAACCTTTATGATGCCAGCATGATCACCTTTCGAGTGTTCAGGGGACGGTATCATCCAGGTACCAGGCCAATGAGTAGCATCAACCATCCACGTTGCTTTTGGGATCTTCACAGGTTGCAAAAGCTCATCACCAGCAGTATCCTTTTGAAGACTCATAGCTTTAATTTCCTCTCGAGCATTATAAGCATTAGAACGTCTCCTAATCGAATCAGGAAGCCCATTAATCCGAACCTTAAACTCATCATACTCCCCCTTAACACGCCTCCGATCCTTATCAAAATCCTGTCTCACCCCCTTGTTCTTAAATGGGTCCTTTTTCAAACTAAAGTATGACTCAGGATTTCTAGGCTCGATTTTATGTTTATGACAAAAAGGCACCCATAAATTGGAAAAACTTGCTGCTTCAGTCATTGCTTCAAAGGTTAAAAGTGCACCACCATCATCAGAAACATAGCAAGATAACTTATCGACAGGGTAATCTGCAACAAGAATGGATAAAATAGTGTTTGCGGTGACTAAAGGTGGTTCCTTTTCTGGATCTGCTATAGAAACGAAGATATCAACACCCTGAAGATCCGATTTCCCAGACGGGTTTTTAGGACTTGGTGTTTCAAACTTCTCTTTTAACGCACCGAGGTTAGTTGCACGGTTAACGGGTGCGAGTTTAGGAAGTTGATCAAGTATTCAAGAGAATGCAAACCAAATTTCGCATACAATTGACATATACAAGAGCCATATTGCATCTTCATTAGGGTGAGTAACTCTCCAATGGAGAAATAGTCCAAGAACCATGAAACGAATCAAGGCAAAGAGCCTGCATACATGATATAGCAATTAGACATAGAAGTCGATGATATACATTTATTGCATGACTATGGTAACAGAATATAAACGCTGCACAAAAAGGCAGTAAATGGTGCCTCTAAAGATTTAGACCAGATCAATAAGTCACTTCACAACAACATAAAAGAAAACTAGGTTGCAATGTACATACCGATAAGGACTTATGATAGCAGCAGGTATCTTGAGTTTACGAGTAAGAGGCCTCCAATGCTTATTTAGAAGCTCAAGTTGTTCAGCACGAGTCACACCAGTTCTATTATCGTCACTTAAGTCTTCATCTGTTGGCTACAAAGCATTACCATAGCCATAAGTCCATTGGGTCTCAAATAACCAACGGTCATGATCAAACTCCCCTGTTTCACTCCTAACAGGAGCTGCTTTGTTAGTCGACCCCATTAAAGATTTACTGAAAACTCGGTATGAATGGAGCGAGCTAGTATTTCTTGTGTGTTTTTGGTATGATTTGAAAGGGTTGGGATTCTAGGTTTTAGGAAATCTGTGATACGAGAGAATATATATACGTTTTGAGGATTCTAGATGTGGGCTTTAGCCCATTACAAATTATAAATCTATATCTATATCTATATCTATACTATCTATACTATCTATAAAGCATTTTGACACAATTCTTGAAAAACTTAAAACTTAAAAATTTAATGCTTGAAAAGTTGAATCTATACTATCTATAAAGCATTTTGACACAATTCTTGAAAAACTGAAAACTTAAAACTTAAAAACTTAATGCTTGAAAAGTTGAAAATCTATTCACGGAAACTATTGAATCAAAACAATGCAACGTCAAACCAAAATAATACACAGCTGGAAATTGAATCATTATAAGTTCGGAAAGTATTCAATCATATTAAGTACACTATATGGCAATGGTCTACTAATTTTAGAATTGACACAAACCCATTAATGTGATAACGCGTTTTATATAAGGATGGTGATAAATATCATAAAGTATATTGACACAATTCTTGAAAAACTAAAAACTTAAAACTTAAAAATTTAATGCTTGAAAAGTTGAAAATCTATTCACGGAAACTATTGAATCAAAACAATGCAACGTCAAACCAAAATAATACACGGCTGGAAACTTAATTATGTACCTATTAGTGAAAAGTATTGAATCATTATAAGTTCGGAAAGTATTCAATCATATTAAGTACACTATATGGCAATGGTCTACTAATTTTAGAATTGACACATACTCATTAATGTGATAACACTTTTTATATAAGGATGGTGATATATATCATAAAGCATTTGACACAATTCTTGGAAAAACTGAAAACTTAAAACTTTAGTAATCTCATTGTTATTATGAATGAAATTACTGAAAGTATTAAAAGATGGGTTAATCTTCCGGACATATATTCGTGGAACATAAGTTCTAAATCAATGATACGGAATTCTTAGAAAAAGGACTTATGGCTGGTAAGTCAAGGTTTGAGTTTTAGAAGCCCTCGGACACACCCCAATATATCCATTTTTCTATACAAAAACATTATGAATCATATCTATGTAAGCAAAGTTAGGCAATTTGCTAATATCTAGACTTCAATTTCATTGTCATAACTGCATTATAATGTCATACAATAAGGAATTTTTTATTCACCAACATGTGTATAATAATAAAATTATCTTGCCATCATGTCCCGCTTTGTGTTTTCATCACCGTTATAATCATCATTAGCAAGTATCCTGCTTAGACTAAAGTATCAAAGCAAAATATTTTTAAAATTTTCGTTATAAACTAAGAACTAAAAAACCATAAATTGAAAAAATTGTACCTTTAATGGGACTATTAGCCCTAAACCAAATCCCCTCTTAAAACAAAACCAAGAAAAACATCTAAAAAACAAATCATATTGAAGGTTTTTGTAGTTGTTTTATAAAATTCATAAGCAAGCCTTTAATCACAAATTCATAACAGAAAACAAATTAATTGCCTACACGAATTATAAGCAAAAGAAGTGAAAAAATAATTGAAAAAAGAAACTAAACCACAATCCGATTGTATAACTAACTTACTCTTCGAGATCAACTTTTTATTTTCCATTGAAACCGATTGTGGTATTTGGAGAGGTTTTTCTGCATACTTGAACCAATTTGACAAATTTACTCTCCGGGGGTCGATCATCATAGGTTTGAGATAGACTTGATTTAAGTTTCCTTTTTTCTTTCGAATGGATATTACTCCGGCTTCCATTAAGGTTTTTTATTTATAATTTTGACACATATATTTTTTCACTTAGTTTTTCTAAAAAACCAAATTTAGAGGTATTATATCCAATTAAAGAAATATTTAACTTCTTTTAATTAAATATACTTAAAATAAAAAATAAAAATTAAAAGAATGTTTCTTATTAAGGAAACAATCTTTTTTTAAAATAAGAAAATCCCCACTTTACATTTTCCTTTACTATATAAAAGATTTCTTCATATCACCAAACGGGCAATTTAGTCCATTTATGTCTCAAGCTATCTTTTTAGGCCGACTTAGTTCCCAGCCAACCACACCTACCTTTTCTCGCCTTCCCTGCTACAACTTACCCGCATTTTATTTCTCTGATTTTCAAAAATCCCAATTGAATAACCAAGAACCCTAATTAGTAATTGCCATATCTTTCTACAAACCCCCACAACTAAAACCGGATGGCATTTTGCGAATGAGGAAATGTGACAATAATTCGAACATCGTGGACAAACACTAATCTTGGGCATAGGTTCATCATGTGTCCCCAAATTGTTAGTTTTTTTAAGGCTAATCATTTGACATGTATCATACTTGCCACTTTATCCTTTTATAGTTATCAAACTTTTTTTTCCTTATCGAGGTACTAATATTTCAAATTCGGTATTTTGAGGGTACTGATGACCATTTTACCCTCTTAGGGTAAATTACATAAGAATTTGAAAGATTAGCACCTGGATAAGGAAAAAAAATCGATACCTATAAAAGAATAGAGTGGCAAGTATAATACATTTGAAAATGATTAGCCCCTTTTTAACATAGTTTCGTTAATTTTATACTATATCGGCGTTTCTCATTTGTTAACTCAAGTGTTATTTGTGATTGCCCTTAACTATCGTGGACGTAGCATATAAGCAAACATTATTGAAGCCCTGAAAAAAAGCCAAACTTTATATATTCTTTATTACTTGAAGTGATAAATATTGACTCTGCATATACACATATAATCGATCGGCCCCTACCAAAAAAATTAGAACATTAATTTCTTTTTGATTCATGATTGACCAAACTTTTATCCTTGAGAGTCGTGATATAATATCGTTGCACCTAATTCTTTAGTTTGTAACATTAGAACTTTTATTTTTGTTTTCCAAAAAATAGTTTGACATTTTAATAGTTAGACTCTTACCATTGGTTTTCTTCTAATTAGCATGTGTTTATAGCTCGATAAGATTAGAATGGCTCAAGCCAAAACTCAAAAAGGGTGTCATGTCAAGTTACCTTAGTATTTTTTAGTTTCACTTCTCTTATAACTCACACATTAAAAAACCCTCTCACTAATCACTCAAGCTAAAACCCTACTTTTGAAACTAACTATACCCAACTAAAACACAAACTCAACACAAAAACCAATTGAAACAACAAACAAAAGCCACTCATTTGGCGCAAGCCAGTTTACTCACTAGCACCAAGGTACTGGGTCTTGTATAGTGGCGCCAGTTTGACGCCATGTTACGTCAGAATGGCGTAAACTCACGAACTACATAAAGCCCTAATGGACCTTGCACTCATGTACAACCATGCTTAGGCCATACTAAACTTATCATCTAATAGTGTTTCTGATTTTCTCATATGTCTGTGGTTCATACTATCATAACATGTATATGTATCATGTTTTAGACATTGTCACAATGAAACTGTTTTTGAAAGAGGGAGCTGACATGGTGTGATGGAATTCGGACCATAATAGATTGAACCCATGAGGTGGCATCTTCTCTTTTTCGTTATTCAAGTTCATGAAAGAGTAAAGAAGAGGGTAAAAGCTATAAAATAATCACGTACTTTTAATTTTGTGCCGACTTGATACGCTCAATTTTTTATTCAGTGACTTGAACAACGTACATTCGAATTTCATTATGACTTAACCGATATGGTAACTTGTTATCGACCATAATTTTTGTTTTTAAATAATACAAAGTCAATGCCCTCAATTTGTCCACCTGTGTTTCCAACTATTTATGATCTACTTTTTTTCTTTTTTTTAAACATAACACATTTGGGATAGTAAATCCAATCAACAACAACATCCAAGTGTCCTCCCCATTTGTTATCACAGTCTTCATTCTTCTTATCTTATATAAACAAGAAATATTGATCATGAATTTTGGTAAAAAATGTTTTGGGTTTAAGTTTTCCTTTGTTACCAAAAATTCATCATCATTCCCTATTAATGTCATACTTTACGTTTTCCTTTTTGTTTTTTTTCCATTTTCCTTTGTTAAAAATTCATCATCATCCCCTATTCACGTCGTCGCTGCCCTAACCACCTACCACAAGCCACCGCTGCTTCTCCAATCAACCCATAAGTCGTCTTTGCCTTAACAGCCTAGGTTTCGTTGTTATGATTTTGTTTGTTTAAATCTAGGTTTCTTTGTTTCTTGCTCAAAAGATCAATGACGGGTTTCTTTAATTCGTTTCTTTCAAACTTTTTCTGTTGGAATATAACCATGTACAAATAATATATGTCCGGAAATTATATTCGAGCCTAAGGGGACGCACACGTTAATATGTAAACAATGTTTAAATAGTGTTTTAGTAAACGACCGTTAAAAGTATTTAACGATAAACATTAGTGTTTAATAGTTAAAGGACTAATGTGCAAAACGCCAAAAAGGAAAGTTTGGTTTTTCCCTCTCTTCTCCTTGGGTCGGCCGAACCTACAACCCAAAGGGGTTTGGGCTTGCTTGCTTATTCTCCAAGTTGTGTAAGCTATATAAGGAGGACTTGAGGTTCATTGTTAGGGAAATGCTTGAAAGTCAAAACCCTAAAAACCCCCTCTTGTTCCCTCCCTTAGTCGATCGGCCAAACAACCCTTTTAGGGTTTTCGGTTTTGCCCCTCCTCCTCTAAACCGATCGAACATACACCCTTTAGGGGTTTGTGTCGATCGTTTACCATCACCACCACCGTGGTGTTCGTGTTCGTGTGTTGATTGATTCAAGAACGAAGAGGTGATCGTTTGCTAAATCACTACTAGTACTAGCATACTTCGTTATTTGCTAAGAATGTATTGTGTGTGAAAGCTTAAAGAGATCTTACTTTAGATCTTGGTGGTTTTGCGTGTGACGTTATACACACGCGTATATTGAAGACTGGTGTTTCGTTATTTGCTAAAAGGTACACATCTTCAATCTTTTGTTAATTAATGTGTTCTACATGATCTTTAATTCCGCTGCGTACTCGTGTTAATTAATTAGTTAATTAGATCGTAAAACCCAACATATGATACTCAGGAGCACGTTGATTCACCATGAAATGATTTACACAATCTTTCGACTTTTTTGGTCCACCTTTGGCCGTGTTGTAGTTTTGGCTTTGACTTTTACCTGAGACATACTTTTCAGCTCTCCCTTTATTGACATTTGGGGAACTTATATTGTTTGGTCTCGTTGTTGGAGTAGAAGCATGCGGTTCAACCTTCTTGTATATGTTGGTAGTGTTATTTGAAGTTATTGTATCTGGTTCAATATCATGGATTAATATTAATATTTTAGAATCTTGTTATTTTATTAAAAGATTTTGGTTTAAATATGATCAAGATTCGCATCAATTATTAATATTTCTTAATGGTAAGATCCATGATTCAAGAATTCAAAAAGACCCTTATTATTGAATTAATGGGGCCTAAAATAGTTAAAAGATTTATGTGATATATGGTATTTAATTATTAGATAATTAGGATCATATTTAATGTTTGCATGCCTTAATTGTTAAGTGATTTTAAATAAATGTTATTTAGTTTAGTTGTTGTTCAATTGTGTTATATTTTAAGTCTGACCTTGTGAGATAAAATAAAAAGGTTTTTTGGAAAATCAAACATCAAAATGCCTAATGATTATCGAAATAGAGATTTATTATTGATATCTAAATGCAAAAGTCTCAAACTAGGTTCGGCTTACCATCCGATATAAAATCTTCCATGACTAGACTGCAATTTATCGTTTGTTAATGTAATTCTTTAAATTAAAGTTTTAATTTTTATCTCAATGACATAATTTGCAAGAAGTACTATTTATAGTTGCAAAGGATATAGGTTCGGGGAGACTCATCAAGACTTCGGGGTCTAGTAGACACCATTACCTATAATACATGGACTAGTTGTAGATTCCTTACCTTGTATACTAAGTAGGACGTCGCGAATGGTTCTAGGTTGGAATGATTTTTTATCATTCTATAATCTTTTCCGCGATAAAAAGCAAATCTTATATATTTAAAAGATTCGTTGAATCGTCAATTTTAAGGTCTCAAACTATTTTTGTTTAAGATACGATGATAATAGGTTGTACAGTTAATCTAAATTAATTGAGTAAAAGTTGTTATTAAAATCAATGATACGAAGATGTATGCATGCTTCTTAGTACTTTTTGAACGTCAATAAAAATTACTCTTTTCAACTAAAGTTGTTGCCCTCACAATTTGTAAATAACATCTGGTTGATGCTCTGTTAGACTATGCATGAGACGTGTGTAGATTTGCAATCGCAAGGTAATTATACGCTTTTCCGTGAGACGGTGAGTATTGCATAATTACAGTTTTTGATTGGACGACTTAGCGTTGTTGTGGTTAGACCTGTTAACATGCGGCATAGATGGGATGAAACATGCTTACTAGATATTATTGTAATAAAGTAAGTCCCATACGGTTTAGGAATTGCAATAGTTGTGAATTATCAATCTTTGATTACCTTTTGAATACACCATCACTAGCAGATCAACTGATGTGGTGGGGGCATGTCAAGTTGGGTCCTAACCTTAGGAAATTAATTGTTTATTTAAATAAACGTGGGTAGTTAATTTTATTCAAGGAGTATTATTGAAAATACTAAATCTTAAACTTGACTATGTTTTGTAAATGGCACTACCTGTCTAAAAATATAAACCATTCGGCTTTCAGGTCGATGTTTGAAATTTCTGGAAACAATTTCAATGACTGGTTTCGTCAACTTAAGATGGTCTTGAGAGTTAAAAGGAAATTGTTTGTCATTGAACAACCTATTTCTCTTGCTTCACCTATCGATTCTAAGTACTTGCGCACTGGAATGCGGTATATGATTCATAATGAGGTGGGCTTTGTTTATGCCTCAGATGTCTGACTCCTGAACTTTAAAGGACAATTCAACAAATTCCTCACGTTAATGAAATGGCTTCAGGAGCTTAAATTATGTTTGAGGAAAACAAGCTGGAGTGAGTGGTTTTGAGTGATCCAAAACTTTAAATGCTTGCAAAAACAAGGATGAGGGAAAACTAGTTGGCGCGTATGTCATTAGATTGAAGAATTATGTGGAACACTGGAAGTCTTTGATTATGTGCTCCCACAACAGCTTAGTGTCTGTTTCATATATTAATGGCCTCACTACAATAAAGCATAACGGGGAAGGACAGATTGGTGACTACATACTATGATCTTGCGTATGAAAAAGGTTTCCTAAAAAGGGTAAAATCACCACAAGTAATGACGATTACAAGTGGTAAAATCCAGAAGGCCAATAAGAAATTGCTTTAAGCTAAAGGTAAGGGTATGTAGTAATGGCAAGAAAAGGTTAAAATGTTTATATCGCCTAAACTAAAAACCCTAGCCTTCTGTAAAGAGCACCCAGCTAAGGATAACACCTGTCACCACTGCAAAGAGGTGGGTCATTGTAAGAGGAATTGTCCTGCTTACCTTGCTGAGTTGATTAAGAAGAAGAAGCAAGTTGGCACTGCCAGTTCTTTAGATATCTTTGTAATAGAATTATTTTCTTTTCCTAATAAATCCTGGGTGTATGACACTACTTGTGTAGTATTATATTTTGTAATACCCATATATTGGTCTTGGAGAGTATGAAAAGCTGAAACAAGTAGAAGCTATTGGAAGTTTTGACTTAGTTTTGCCTAATGACCTTAGTGATTTGTTTAGACAATTGTATAGAATAAACTTCCTATAATAGAGATGTTGTTTCAGCTCATTGTTTGTAGAAAATGGATTTGTCGCAGTGTTTTACGTAGATTTGGAATTTAAGTTTCTAAGAATGCATATGGTCCATTATTTAACGCTATTCCCAAGTAAAGGTATTTCATGAAATTGAGGAGTGCATGTCTCTGTACCTATGAAATGTTTTATAATACAGGTTGTATATGTATACATGTATAATTCTTATAATGTATATATCCTTATACTATATATAGTTATTTATATATAACTTTATATATAGAATATACATATATGTGTATATATATATACATATTATGGGATTTATATATACATATATGTTTCATTATACACTATTAAGATATGTATATATAAATATATATACATACATATATTATATATATATTATATATATATATATATTTATATATATATCTATATATATATATATACTATATATATTATATTTGTAGGCATTTTCTTTCCTTCATCACTTTTTGTAACAGAACCTACTGAACCAGCTTTTTTACTCCTAATTAATGCATGATGTTACATCATCATCAAGCAAGATGACATTTTTGTTACTATATACGTTTGATTTTAGAAAAGAGAATTAAGAAAGGGAAAAATTAGGTATTTGATGAATGTAACAATATAATTTATATTAATTTAAATTATTTAATATAATTTATTTTATATCTATTATTATAACTTATATATAATTATTATATTATATTTTTAATTTATTTCTTACTTATAAAATTAAAATATTATTTAACATAATTATTACACTAAATTATAATTTATTATATCTTCATATATATATAATTTAATATATTATATTTAATATATAAATTTAATATAATTACTATATAATTAATTTATTTAATATCAAATTAAATATAATTATATTTATAAATATTTATAGTTACAAAATCTATTATATATTATTGTGTTAAAGAAATTAATTCTAAAATAAATATTAAAAATTATTTAATATCATATAATATATCATAAATATTTTATACATATATAATAAAATACATTAATTAAAATCATATAATTATAAAATATAGATATTAAAATATATATTTAATATATATATAATTATTTTAAAATCATATTAATATAAAAATTATATCTTAATATTAATATATATATTTGTAATTTATTGTTATAAAAATTTATATATTCATAAATAATTAATAATTTTACTTAAATTTAATTAATTTAATAATAATATATATTATTATTAATTATTTTAATATAAATATTCAAATCTATAAGATAATATAGGTATTATAATTTATAATAAATAATAAATATAATTTTTGTACAGAACCTACAGAACCAGCCTTTTTACTCCTAATAATGCATGATGTACATCATATCAATGCAAGATGACATTTTTGTAAATATATACTTTTGATTTTAGAAAAAGAAATTAAAGAAAGGGAAAATTAGGTATTTGATGTAACAATATATTTGAGATAATCTCTCCAAATAATTAGGGCATCTCATTAAATAGGGCAATTAAAATTAGGTTAACCACTTTCAAATCTAATAACTGCCAACCCCAAACCATATACGCCTCTCTCTAGATCGGATATGTGAGTTCACATGTTCAAGTTTGGAGTTCATATTTGGATTTGATTCCCGATCTTCTCTTTAATCGTGTGTATTCAATTTCAATCAAAACGAAGACCAAGAAAATAACAACATATAGCCCCCAATCTACCTTAATCAACACATTGTTTAATCGTCTATAATGGTTGATTGGGTTTTGGTTTAGTCTTTTATGACAACCTGTAAGTACTCTCGACGAATTAAATTCTTTTATTATGTTTTAAATTTTACTATATTCTCAATCACGTTTCTTTCATTGTAGTACAACATATGTTGTTTAGCAACAAATGAATCATCACTTAAGTAAGAAAAAGAACTATGTTTTAAATTTATTTGTCTAGATAGAAACATAGTCCCTTTTTTTATAAAAATTGGCATACGTGTTAACATAAAAATATCACCGAATTTTATAAAAAGTGCATACGTGTCTGTTTTATAAAAAGTGCATACGTATCTTTTATAAAAAGTGCATAGGTGTTAACATGTTTTTAATTTATTTGTTTATATCGAACTATGTTTTTTTATAAAATACGTGTCTTTTTTTTTGTTTAGATCAAGTATGCTAATATCCATACAAATTTAAAAGAGGTGTTAACATGTTTTTAATTTATTTGTTTAGATCGAACTATGTCTTTTTTTTGTTTAGATCAACTATGTTTTTAAAAAAAAAGTGCATACGTGTCTGTTTTATAAAAAGTGCATATGTTTTTTTTATAAAATACGTGTCTTTTTTTATTATAGGTATAGATTTGTTTGATTGTCATGGGTCACGAGTTATAGTTCGCACACATATGTTTTTTTGTATATGGCTTATTCTATCAACTAGTTTTACAATTCATTTAACATGGCATAATTTGATATAACTAGTTTTTTTATATATTTGTTTCAGAGGATGGCTAAATCATAGGAATTACGGTGTGTGATGAAAATGATCAATGGATGCACCCTTACTTTTAGATGGCGTGCACAAATGTTTTCGAAGCTGTACTTATATGTTCTCGAAGCTGTGCATATATGTTCTTGAAGCTGTGCATATATGTTTTCGAAGAGTTCACGCATGTTATTTCAAGAGTGCACATTTATATTTAACAATATATATTTGTATTTGAATTGTATTTCATTTGATATCAATTTTTGTGTACTGTATTTATATTTATGTTTTTGCTTTCTTATAAATTTAGAGATTAAATGTACATATTTATGTTTTTTGTATAATTTTTTGATATAATGTACACTAGAAACATATGTGCAATTATCATTTTAAGAAAAAAAACAAGTTTCATGGCTAAACAATTGTATAAAAGAAAAAAAACACATATGCACTTTATTTTTTTTAAACTTGTATTGCGGTAATTAGGACCAATTTATTTAAGCACTTAGCAAGCAAAAACATGCAAATGAACTATCACAACTAATAAATAATTATGATGAGTTCTACATATAATGAGGTGCATATTTACCCAAACTCGGGATGACCTACATAAAAAGTTCTCGACTTAAGCGTTTGGGAAAATATATTTCATGTGTAGTCTTTGAAATCAATTTTGTTGTTAGATCAAGCTTGATTAAAAATCGATAATTATTAGGCAAGTCATAACTATATGTATAATTTTGATTTAGATTTCAAATCCTAGTGTGTGTCTATATGCAACAAATGTTGAGTAATGATTATTTCGACTCTAAAAAAACTTAAGAAATAATCCAAAAGCTTCTTTATTTAATTTTGCTCAACCGAGAGTGTCGAAAAATATTATATATTTCGGCTACAAGTGTGAGATCATTGTGTGTGCATGAAAAACGTTTTTAGCATATATTAATTATGTATGAAAATAATTTTCATGATTTCCTAGTTGTGAGAAGTTTTTCAAGAAATAAATTAGGATTTGTATATTTGTATATATATGAGTTAGGATCAAATAAGAAGTTTTCTTAAAATAAGAAGGATAAGAAGTAACTATAACCGCATATCCGAGATGCACGAAATTAAATTAGATGCATCTTTATAACCTTAGATGCATTATAACGCTTCATAATGTGTTTTCTAGCTTTTAATTAGATGCATATACGTATATTAGATGCATTTCATTTTTTTTCTCTTATTTTTTGTTCCTCTGCACGTGCCAAAATTATGAAAATCAATTTGCACAATCTACGCATCAAATTAACGTTTGAAACTCAAAATGGTGCATCTAAATGAATAAAAATGCATCTAATGCAAGTCGTTGCATCTCAAATGTGTGGTTTTAGTCACTTCTCACCACTTTTTATTTTAATTTATTTCTCATTGTATCCTTACTCTATGTATACTTACCTTCTCTTGCGAATATTTTACGCTATATATATATATGTATACTTACCCTCTCTTGCGAATATTTTACACGTGTTTTATATAGAAATTATTTATATAAATACTAAGACTTTATCAAGACATTGTGAATGACACGATGGTCTTTGAAAGTTTATATAATTTTACATAATACCGTTTACATAACATTGAAACATATCATAGTCCGCAAATTCCATTAGTTGCCTTACCATTCAACTTCAAGTTTGAACACCCGCCTCATAGTGTTAAAATACCTACGTCATCTTGTGACCGTCTTACCTAGTGAAGCCTAAGTTGGAACCATCATATACTCTATTTCCTCTAAGAAATTCATGTTATACTCCTTTTTACATGTTCGTTGTATCGGGTGGATGATTTAAATCATTTATCAAACTTATGTTTCATGAAAACTTCATCGATTTTACTTTAACTCTTTACTTATGCAAGTCACTCCTTAAAACTACTATGTTCCCTTAAACATTTTTACAACTACTTTATAAACCATTTCACTACTACATAATGAATTAGTTCGTTGTCTTTTGTTTTCTCAGGTGCTTAGCTTGGATTTTCAAGGTGTGCTATTAGAAGTTTATGGACAATGTGGCTTCGACTGATTTCAAGACTATCTTTATTCATACTCGTTGTCTTTTGTCAAAACTTTATTATTGTTTCCGCTATGTTTTCATATTGCTTTCGTTATGTTTTAATCACTTTGAAATGGTTTGTAAGACTTATTTACCTTTTAATTCATGCCACGATTTATGATTTTTCTAAAATGCACCCCTTTAGAGGTCGTTCTTTATGCTTTGTACTTGAGATATGTATGACGTCACGCCCCAGTTAACTATTTCGACGGGACCCTATTTGGGGGTGTGACATGCAGCAACACTAATTCGTATCAAGCCAACAAGTCACCATTTCTTTCTCCCTCTTACAGTTGGTTTTTGTTCAGAAACTGAATATTTCCCATCTAAGAATTTTTGGTTATGCCATTGATGATGTGTCATTTTATACACTTTTTCGGGGTCATGTAACCTCCTAAATCATGCAAATATGCCTAGATTATGTGCTTAATTGTTTTTTTGTGGTTTTAGTACTTGAATGACTTTTAAAGGAAATACACGTGACTTGGGCTCAATTGGAGAAGAAACGGACAAGACTACGACTCTACACCATATCTTTTAAAGAAATTCCATACAGTGGCCGGAGACGGCGTCGCGATTCCTTGCGATGGCGTCATATCATACAAGAGACGGCGTCAGGATATTCAAGACAGCGTCAGAACGTAACCGCCTCAAAAGAAACCCTAGAAGCTTTGTCGAAGCGACATCGTCAGAAAAGCTGCGACGCCGTCATGATCTATTTTCTATATTTACAAACTCGTTTTAGGGTTTTTAATGTGTAACTTTTAGGAACCGAACCCTACTTTTAGAAGACGTTTTTGGCTGCTACTTAGGCCATTTTTAGGGTGTCAAAACCCTATTGTATCTGCATGTTCTAATCAAGTGCTTTATCTTTTATCATTCAATATGTCTATGTATTGTTTGATTGATTCTTGTTCTTTACTTCCTTATAATATGTTAGGCTAAATCATGTAGTATTTACTTATGATTGTATGAAACTTATTTTTTAGATCCTTTTAATGTTGTTTTTTGTGATGGATGTATGCGTTAGGCTTCAGAAAACTAGCCATAAAATATTACATTGGCATAAACGTCTAGGGAAACGCAAGTGTGTAGAAAGGATACCATCGGTAACAATCTTCATACTACCTTACCCCTAATATGGTTGATCCCTCTTAAGTTTTTTAAATGCATGTAATATACTCTTAGGGTCCTTGTAATAGTCTTCATACTACTTTACTTATGCGTTGCCTTAACGAAATATTACATAGACGGCGGGTTCGTGTAATTCATTCATGACTTAGGAAATACTTACACAGATCATCACAAGTGTGACAAAGCAACAGGATTCGGAAAAGCAAACTAAGAAGTAGTGCATGATTAAGTAAATACGTTCATTTATCATATAGTTATCACCAAAGTAGTTTAGAATTATTATTAGTTTAATTAAAACTAAACCAATCTCTCAAACCATGATTTTTACTTGCTTTTATAAAAACATAAAAATACAAAAAAAATCTTTTCTCAACCCCTTAGACCTCTGTTAGATTTTATTCGAGCCTTCCCAACCTATTCCCTTAGAGAACGATAACAACCCCTGAGTCTTACCTTACTACACTACAACAGTTAGGTGCTCTGCCTACGGAGTTGTAAAACTTCTTGTGAAGTCCTTACGACGACCGCATCAAGTTTTTAGCTCCGCTGCGTGAGGAATAGTTAGGCTTTAAATTTTATTTCGCTTAGGTCTACTCGCTTAATTCCTATCAAGTGAGACTTTCATCTTCTGTCTATTAGCTTTCTTTAGTCTATCTTTTCTTTGTGTTATTTGTTTCGTAAACTCCATTCTTGACCTCTATGGAAAACGAACATCATATCCGTACTCTTGGAGATTACTCCAAACCTATCCACGAAGGCTACCGAAACACCATTGAGCAACCCGATGGGAACAATGTGGTGCCCCTGCGATCCGACACCATCCGGTTGGTGCAAAACGGATGCTCATTCCACGGACTTCGGTCCGATGATCCAAACCAACATCTCAAGGATTTTCTAAAACTTATGGACTCACTTGACCTTGATGTTGCAAATAGGGAAAGGGCGCGCCTGCATTTATTTCAATTTTCCCTTCGCGATCAAGCTAGCAATTGGCCTGAACGTCTTCCAGCAGGATCCATCTCCACCTGGGAGGATCTTACTACTCGTTTCCTTGCTCAATTCTTTCCACCAGGAAGGACTGCAAAACTTCAAAATGACATCCTCATGTTCCAACAACATCAAGGACTTACTCTAAAAAGTCCCTCATTATGGCATCGATCTTTGACTTCAAATTTAGATCTTTTATGACCATGTTAATCCCGCCATAAGGCGAATCATTGATCAGTCGACCGGTGGTAAGCTTCGTGACAGAAACGTCGAAGAATCTTGGGCACTATTAGAGGACCTAGCCTTCTATGACAACGAAAGTTGGAATTTTTTACCAAGAGACTTCGCTAAACCGGTCAAGGAAATCTCTTTGCCTCATGATGTCCCGAGTACATTCGACCGTCGTCTCATCGAGCTAGAAACTCAAGTCCAACGCTTGATGGAAGCTCATCTTGCTCCTAAATCATCCGTTCAAGTGAACAAAGTTGCTTCTTCATGCGAGATCCGTAGTGGTCCCCATGACACTCAATACTGCATGGAAAATCCCGAGCAAGCTTTTGTTGATTACGCATCCTTGCGTACTGACAAAGTGGGAGGTAAGCAGTTCACTACAAACCAAGGACCAAGGGACTTCAACGAAGCCCGCTTGGAAGGATAAACCAGACTATAATTGGGCAAGAACTCAAACCTTCACAGTCCACAAAATGGCTCGTTTTCTACAAACTCCTCTAATAACCGAACAAGGCTTGAGAAAGCACTAAGCAACTATGACTCTCGTCAGGAGGGAAGACTATTTAGTCTTGGGTCTTAACTCAAACAACAACAAGATGACGTGATCAATTAAATCAACACCTTATGGAAGGCCATTTTTGAAAAATTTGATAACACGCCCGCTCATGACACTGCATGAAACTCCATGGCTTACGTAAATTCGTATCCATTGACCACCTCAAGGAGGGAGCACCTCGAAGCAAGAGAATCAAAAGCCCATCAAAATTACTCTCTCTAAAATATCTATCTCAATCATCCTTAGAAGAACAAAATAGGAACCCTTCCTCTCCAAAATGTGTTCATTTCATCAATTCGATTGTCATTCTAAGAAAAGAAGATGAACCTGAGGAAGAAGAGACCACGGAGCCGAACGCGGCTAAGGACAACGATCATAACGCAACTGTTAATACTGAAGAGGAAGTCATAGATGTCACACCCCCAAATGGGGCATAGTCAGAAATACGTGTCCGGAGGCGTGACGTCATAATACACATCACACAAGATACAAAGAATGACCTCTAAGGGTACGTTTAAAATCCAACATTGTTGCTTTAATTAAAATAGATAAAGTTTTACATAGGTCCAACGATAATATACGGAAGCGAATAAAAGGTTTTAAAGTTTGACAACGATGTTAACATAGATAATAATCATAATTCTTGAAAAGCGGTCCAATGCAAGGCAACACCATAAAGCAAGCAAAGACATCCATAGCTAAGCACCTGAGAAAAACATGCTAAAACTGTCAACATAAAGTTGAGTGAATTCATAGGTTTAAATTTAATATTAAAGGTGGACCACAAGTTCACAGTACGCACGTGACAGTTATAGGAGATACAACTTCACATAAAAAGCATTTACGTTTGCACTAAGCTCATGACACCGAAGCTCAATTTAAAAGGAAGCATTTTATATGCCAAATAGTATTCCTCGCCCTAAAGGTATCTGACCAGGATCACCTATTGACATTCCGACATGGTATATATCCGTTTGTTCGGACCTCCGAAACTAGTAAGCGCTACTTACCCGAATAGGGATAATTAATCCCAATAGATCTATTTACAATATTTGCGCTTACTTAACTAGTACGGTCGGTTAAGCAATTGATGGTTCATGATAATTCGGGCATTAGTGGTCTATTCGCTACTTAGGCAACACGTAATCAGGAAAAGGAAACGTAAAGTAACTGTGTCCATAGTTTAAAAACAAGCAATGTTTCTCACCCCAAAATAGTAAAGTAAAAGTAGTAAAACATGGGGCTATGAACTCACCTTAGCAAAAATAAGCAAATGATAATCACGCAAGTAAAAGATGATATAGAAATCTAGCCGCGACCTAGAATAATAACGCGTCTCGAAAACACAGAAAGTATGCCAAGAATTGCACAATATGTTCATCACCAAATAAAATCCATGTGTGTTTGCTTTAGTTTGATTATCAAATCATGACTAAATAAAAACATATAGTTTTTAATTAAGTTTCGGCGTTTAACCAAAAATTACTATTTTTAGAAAGTTTTTATTTTAGGAAAGTTTTTAGTTTCAAAACGTTAATACCGTCCCCTATATTTATTAAGTTTCCATATTTTCAAAACGCACTAACTAGCCTTAATCGCTTAACTTCTATGTCCGTTTCGCTAAATTTTTACCAAACTTACTATTTTTAGTAACTTTCTCGCTTTTCCTAAAATATGTTAACGACGTCTTTAAATGATACTAATCAATAAGTATGTGTTACTATATGTTTCGCTAGTGTTTAGAAAGTCTAAAATTGTTCAAAAGTGTCTGAAAACTCATTTTACTATTCACATCAGCCACAGTTTTTTTTTTTGGGGGGGGGGGGGGGGGGGGGGGGGGGGGGGGGGGGGGGGGGGGGGGGGGGGGGGGGGGGGGTAATTCATCGGTTTTGTCGAAAAATGTTTCAAGTTTCAATTGGCTATAACTTGGCCGTTTTAAGTTCAATTTTAATGTGCGATATATGAAAAACTATCTATTCGAAACGAGCTCTCCAAAACTACTTTTACGCATAATAAAAACATTTTTAGGTCGACCAAAACCTCAAAACAAATTTGGGACATCAAGCACTTTTTGTCGAAAACGCAACCAAAATCCACCCAAACTTTACAACTTCACAATAGTGCTTAATCTAGCCTAATCTCCATTCACAACTAAACCATAACAAAACCACACCTAAGACTAGCCTAATTTCTATTGTTGCAACTCTCATTTAACTCTCATCTCACCAAGAACATAATATTTAACTAGTGAAAACAAGGTAGTATCATTATTTATGAAATTTTATCTTTAAAATCTTTCAAAAATTAAAACATAACTTATGGATGTATGGATCTTGAACATATAAGAAGAACATAAGAAAAACCGCAAAGAAGGATTCAAGACACTTACAAGAATGAAGAACAAGTAGAGAAATCACAAGATCTATACCCCAAAATAATAGATCTATAAAACACAACAACAAATCTTGAAACCCTAACTTAGATCTTGAAGAAAAACCTTTAAACCAAAGAACTAATACTTCAAAACACCTTAGATGTTCTTAGAAATGAACTTGGAATGAGTGAATCTTGAAAGAAATCAAAACTATGGAAAGTATATGTATGTTTGTGTGTGCCGTGAGTAAGAGGAGACAAAAATAGAGAGTTGTGTGATTTTTGAGGTTATGAAATAAGAATGAAACCCTAAGTTATGAGAATACAAGGTATTTATAGGAAAAGGCTAGGTTAAGGGCTCATGACTAGTCAAAGATATGTAACCAAATGGCTAAGTGACCAACACACACTAAAGGTGTGTGTGGTTAGGTTCGGATGCAAACACAAGCCACAAGGGGAGGGGGGGTCAAGCTTAAGTCACTAGTTGCTAAATTAAATCAAATGCTTAGTGGAGTTGTGGTCCTTCATGAGTGAATGAAGACAAAGAGGTGTAAGAATAACATGTTCATGCATGGAAGATGAATACAAAGGTGTCACTATCTTGCATATGATGGTGTTTTTATTTTTTTGAAATTCAAAATAAGGATAAAAGATGCTCTTTGATTTAATTAAGTGTGTATATGCGTGTGTTTTGAGTAGAATAGGAGGGATGAACGGAATTTTTGGCTTATGAACATGAGATGGACGATAACTAAAGTTTACACGAAAAGATTTTAGGTTTCCGGGGTTTCGTTAGGTCAAAAACGCAAAAAACGCAATTTAAATGTTAAAGCGTAAAAATAAATACCGGGAGTGATCGTAAACTACAAAACACTTAGAAAGGATAAAATAAATCATATAATATCTAAATTAATCAAAATCCGAAGTCGGAACGCGTCCGATGACATTTTTCAGATTTACGCGGGTTAACTTCCCGGTAAACTGCCAGATTCAAACGTAACGTATAAAAGTCAAAATAATTGTCGAAAAAGTTTAAAATACTGACCTTAAATTTTCGGGGTGTGACATTCTTCCCCCGTTAAAAGAGCTTTATCCTCAAAGCTTAAGACGTGGGTTCAGGATTAACGAAAAGGTAAGGGTACTTTTTCTTCATTTGATCTTCACGCTCCCAAGTAACTCGGGCCCTCGTCTCGAATTCCAACGGATTTTCACGATTGGAATGCGGCTTTACTTTAGTCGTTTAACTTCTCGATCTATAATTTCAACTGGTTCTTCAATGAAATTAAGCTTGTCGTCAATCTGGATATCATCCAACGGAATAGCTAGTGGTTCGTCTACGAAACACTTCTTCAAATTGGAAACATAAAATGCTAATGGAACGTCGCTTAATTGTCTGGAGTCAAGTTGATACGCAAGCATTCCTACCCTATCAAGAATTTTGAAAGGTCCAATATAGCGAGGGTTCAACTTCCCCCGTTTGCCAAAACGTATCACCCCTTTCCACGGTGACACTTTCAACATGACCTTATCTCCAACCTTAAACTCTAATGGCTTACGTCTCCTGTCAGCGTAGCTCTTCTATTTATCTCGTGCAGCTTGAATACGCTTCTTAATCTGAATGATCTTCTCAGTTGTTTCATGAGCAATTTCCGGACTAGTGAGCTGAGTGTCTCCAACCTCAGCCCAACAAATAGGCGATCGACATTTTTGGCCATAGAGAGCTTCAAACGGTGCAACTTTGATACTAGTGTGATAATTGTTATTGTAGGAAAACTCTACCAAAGGTAGGTGTCTATCCCAACCTTTCCCAAAATCAATCACACAAGCACGTAGCATGTCCTTCAAAGTTTGGATGGTTCTCTCACTCTGACCATCAGTCTGTGGATGGTAAGCCGTACTCATATCCAATTGAGTACATAGGGCTTCGTTTAATGATTTCCAGAAATGAGAGGTGAACTTACTGTCTCGATCAGAAATAATCGAAACCGGCACTCCATGTTTCGAGACTACTTCCTTCAAGTATTGTCACATCAACTTCTCCATTAAGTCGGTTTCCTTCATTGGTAAGAAATGAGCAAACTTTGTTAGTCGGTCTACAATTACCCAAATTGTATCTTAACCAGACGATGTCTTTAGCAGCTTAGTAATGAAATCCATAGTAATGTTTCCCACTTTCATACTGGGATCACAGGTTGAACCAACAAACCGGATGGTTTTTGGTATTTGGCCTTGACTTTGGCACAGGTTAAACATTTACTCATGTAAGTGGCAATCTCAGCCTTCATATTCGACCACCAATACAGCTTCTTTAAATCTTGGTACATCTTGTCCGATCCAGGATGTAACGAATACTTTGACTTATGTGACTCGTGCATAATCAACTCTCTTAAGTCACCAAAATAGGGTATCTAACTTCTCCTATTCAAGCATAACGTTCTATCAGCACGTGGCTCTAGCTTCTTAACCATACCACACAGATCTTCAGTTTCAAAATTCTCCTCCTTCCTCGCCTCAACCTGAGCTTCTAAGATCTGCACAGGGAGGTTCAGACCAATCTTCAAAACTAAAGCTCGAACTCGTAGTGGCTTATACCGTTCCTTTCGGCTTAAGGCATCCGCCACCACGTTCGCTTTTCTCGGATGATAACGAATCTCGCAGTCATAGTCGCTCAACAGCTCTAACCATCTACGTTGTCTCATGTTCAACTCTTTCGGATCTAGAATATGTTGCAAACTCTTATGATCAGTGAACGTAACGCATTTCGTGCCGTACAAATAATGTCTCCACATTTTGAGAGCAAACACTACAACTCCAAGCTCTAAGTTACGTGTAGTGTAATTCTTCTCATGAATCTTAAGTTGGCGTGACGCGTAGGCTATGACCTTCTCCCTTTGCATCAAAACTGCGCCCAATCCTTTACGAGAAGCATCACAGTAAACCACGAAGTTTTCACTACCTTTGGGTAAAGCCAAAATTGGTGCACTACACAACTTCTGCTTCAATAGTTGAAATGCAGCTTCTGCCTTTTCACTCCAATCAAACTTTACGTTCTTTTGAGTCAGCTTCGTCATAGGTTTGGCAATTTTTGAGAAACCTTTGATAAATCGTCGGTAATAGCCAACAAGACCTAGAAATTGACGAATCTCTATCAGAGTCTTGGGCGATGCACAATCCTTGATTGACTAAATCTTAGCTGGCCCACGTGAATGCCTTCACTATCAATAACGTAACCAAGAAATTATACCTTTAACAGCCAAAATTCACACTTTGAAAACTTGGCGTACAATTCCTCCTTCTTAAGCAATTCTAAAATTAACTCAAGGTGTTTTGCGTGCTCTTCTTCGCTCTTGGAGTAGATCAATATGTCATCAATAAAAACGATCACTAATTTATCTAAGTACGATTTGCACACCCGATTCATCAGATCCATGAATACCACCGGTGCGTTGGTCAGTCCAAACGACATCACTTGAAACTCATAGTGACCGTAGCGTGTCCTAAACGCTGTCTTTGGAATGTCTTCCTCTCAAACTCTGAGTTGATGATAACCATATCTCAGGTCAGTCTTAGAGTAGACTCTTGATCTTTGCAACTGATCAAACAAGTCGTCGATTCTCGGAAGTGGATATCGATTCTTCACAGTCAACTTGTTCAGTTTACGGTAATCGATACACATCCAAAAAGATCCATTTTTCTTTTTGACAAACAAGACCGGGGCTCCCCAGGTTGAGGAACTCGGTCTTATAAATCCCTTGTCAGAAAGTTCTTGTAGCTGAGTAGACAATTCTTGCAGTTCCGTCGGTGTTAATCTATACGGGGCGCGTGCCACAGGTGCAACACCAGGGACCAAGTCGATTTGGAATTCAACTTGTCGCATAGGCGGTAATCCAAGCAAGTCTTCTAGAAAAACCTCCGGAAAGTCCCGTACCGTCGACACGTCCTCAAGTCGCTTCTCCTCTGACTCGTTCTCGATTTCCTTCTTCGTCACTTGTGCCAGAAAAATTGGGCAACCTCTCTTAATATATTTCTGAGTTTTAGTACACGATATAATGCTCAACTTTGACTTTTCTCCTTTGCCGTCTCTATCACCTTGAACTATCAAAAGTTCATCTCCAAAGGGAATTCACACAATCTTCTCATCACAAATGATCACCGTATGATGGTTTGCTAACCAATCCATGCCAATGATGACGTCAAAACTATCAAGTTCTACTGGCATTAGGTCAATATTGAATGGGTGGCCTAATAATCATAACGTACAACCTCTAAGTATGGTATTCGTCTCAAAAATTCTCTCGTCGGCTAATTCGATCGCATAGCTAACGTCTAAAATATCAAGGGTTATATCAAGCAAGGTACTAAAAGTAGTCGACACGAAACTTCTATCGGCTCTCGAATCAAATATCATAGAAGCATAATGGTTATTGAGAAGAAACGTACCCTTGACGACATTGGAATCGGGGTTAGCTTCTCCTCCACCCAGCACATATGCTTTTCCTCTTGCTTCACCAACTCCTTTTTTGTTTCCAGTCTTATTTCTATGGTTTTGATCCTTTAGATTTGGGCAATCACTCCTGTAGTGTCCTTGCCTTCCACACTTAAAACAAGTAAAAACTCTCTGATTCACTATTTGACCTCTCTGAGTAGAAGTAGCGGGACTTGTGACCTTACAATCCCAGGTCAAATGCCCAACCTTGTTGCACTTCCCACATCTCACAGTGCAAGGCCCTCTTCGTGATGTAGCTTACATTTGCTGTAGTAAGGCAAAGGCCCAACATATCCCCTTTTCTCATTGTGACCATCCGTATAGGCCCTTTCCAGATTCTGACCTCCAACATTCTATCTTTTAAATGGCGGTTGCTGCCCACGATTATCTCTCTGGTTGGCCTCCAACCTTTTCTTTTTTTAGCATTTTTCGTAGCATAACCCTTCAACTTTTGATCCATTAAATTGTTGACAATACGAACAACATCTTGGAGTTTTGTAGGTTCAACAGCAATTACATTCCCTTGGATGTTATCTGGGAGACCACCAATTAATTTCTCAACCCGATCCTCCTCCTCAGGGACCATCTTGGTGCACAACATAGTCAACTCTTAAAATCTCTGAGTATAAGCAGTCAAATCATTGTTCTTCACGGTCAAATTCCACATCTTAGATTTCATCTTTTGAATTTTATTTCTTGGGCAATACACTTCAGCCATTAACTTCATGAGCTCTCTCTATGACATGGAAAATGCAGCATCAGTTCCAATGGTCCTCTTATGTGAGTTCCACCAAGTTAGAGCACTGTTCAACAAGGTGCAAGTAGCATACTTAACTTGATATTTCTCTGGACAATTGTTGATATGGAACACTGTTTCCATCTTCTCAAACCACCTTATCAACCCGACAACTCCTTCCGTTCCCTTGAAGTTGAGTGGTTGACACTTCATGAAGTCTTGGTATGTACACTCTCGTGCAACAGGCCTAGCACCTCTCGCACTCTCATTTGGATTTCCATTTCCACCATTTCCATTTCCACCATTTCTATTTCCACGATTTCTATTTCCACCATTTCCATTATCGCCGTCACTGCCATTTTGGCTTTGACTTTCAGCCTCGAGAGCATTTGCAGCACGGGTCGCCTCATAAGCTGTAACAACCCACATTTTCACGTCATTTTATGTCAATAAATATTTAACTACTTATTTTAAACTTTTGCGTGTTTGCTCTTAATTCTCGACGTTTAGTTAAATCGCGTAAAGTAAAAATCAACAATCAACGTAAACCGCCGTCAAACAAATAAAAGTTTACGTCAAGCAAGTATTATATAATTATTGCGAGGATAATTTATAACTTTTCATATTTTATTTTTATCGGTTACGTAAAACGTTTACGTTTCGTAATAAAATACATTTAAGCATACACGGAAGCACCTATACCCATCTATACTCAAACAAATACCCACTCTTGTACCTAATACATAAAAACTAAATCATTTTTATGTTAAAACACCTATAGGGCCAGATCCACTAATAAGAAACACAAGACCAAAATTTAAATTCACTTTAAAGTAATAATGCACATGCTTATTCTTTCACCAAGTACACCATGGATCCAAGTCTCCATAAATTGTCAAATACCTCCTCCTAGGGAAGAGGAGAGGTCTTACACAAGTGTACCCAGAACCACTCTTTCATCCATGGTATAGCCTAAAACTTCCTAGTATATAAAGGAAAGACCATAAGACTTAAACACATACACTTTCAACTAGCAAATAAATCAAACACTTTTCTCTCTTCCTTTGTCTAAAAGCCCATGGCTCAATCGTTTTATTAGGGTGTTCATAGTGTTGATTTTTCAAGCATACACACATCAATATGGTTCATATCTAAGGTGTTGCAAGGTGGTTTGGAAGCTTGGGTATTATTTTGCACGGGTTGTAATCAAGAATAAAAGCTAGGGTTTTTAGGGTTTTCTTAGAAGTATTTTGGGTTTAGGCTTGGGTTTAACCTTGTGTTCTTCATCCTCATACACTCGCATAAGGTCTACTTAAACCCTAATCATTCCATTCATTCATTTACTTATGTTTACATACTTGATATATATGTTAATCACCACCTAGGTTTGTTTTTATTATTTATGAAATATTACAAGGACAAATGAGATTCGAAATTATATTTATAAATGTTGAAATAATACTTAAAATAGAAGTACACACTTTATATAAGTGTTAATTAATTTATATGATTAGTTTATAAATTAATTTGTGTTGAAAGTGTTATTTACAAAAGTTATGTACAAATTGTTATGAGGACATTTTATCTTGGACAAAAGTGATGAACACAACCTAGAGGACTCAAAATATATATAACTTGTGGTATAAAGTAAAATAGAGGACTTGTAGAAATTCATTTATGCTAAAAAGTTATAAAATAAGTTATATAAACTTTTTATAAAAAAAACTTAAACCTACTGTATGAATTCGAAAAATAAAACACTTATTTTATATTTTATTCAAATAGTACATCTCAATACGAAACCAAGCATATAAGAAACTCAAAAAACAGAGCTATAACGAAGGAGATACGGATTTTACAAGATTTCGGATTATTAAATATATATATAAGTGTTTTTATAAAAGATATTTTATAAAAACAGAATCTGAGACTGTAAGTTACCTTTTTATAAACACAACAATATGTAAGATTTTATCAATACGATTTCATACATATAAGGAACGTTAAAATCAAAATTAAAACGAATGAGATACGATTTTTGCAAGATATCGACAAATAAATTTATAAAAAGTATTTTTATAAACTTTGAGCTACTGTTACTGTTCACAACAGGTTATATAAATGTTATAAATTTAAAATTTTGATAATTTATCTCACCACGACCCCGTACAAATAAAGGACACGCGAAACGGAGTTAAAATGAGTAAGTCGTGAGTTTTCAAAGATTTCAAATAAATAAAAAGTATAAAACCAATTAATTTTTATAAATAATTTTTTATGACTTTTATAAAAATTAAGCTTACTGATAGAAATGTAAAAAGTACTTTACGAAGGTTTTCGGGTCCGTTTTGGCTATAAAAACCTTAAGAAATATTGTCGTATTATTTATATAATATTTATATACGTTTTTTAACTTTATAAATATTATTTTATAAAACAATTGAACTAATTATATAATGTCATTATATAATCAACAAAAATACTAAATCGAGTATTATTAACAAATAATCAATTGTTACACAAGGATGACATTTCATTTCACAAGTACAAATACACAATACTTAACAAAGACAAAATTTAAGGTATCTGTTCAACACTTTAAATTCAACAAAAACCAAGGACGGTGGTGTAACTATATACTGTGATGTCATATTTATATTAAATACATTATACTTATACGACCTATAATTAATTAGGTTGCATTCCGGATCGTTTGTGACTATTACTCTGTCGATTCCGCGATAATCACTACTTTCACTAGAGGTGAGTATATAGCCCCTCCTTCACTTGTTTTACATTTACTTTACAAATCTCGGGGGAGAATACATGCTCGTTACAACTTGTTTACATATTTATTTAAAATCTCTTTTACATACTTGTTTACATACTTGATTTCATTTACAACTGGATTATCTACTCGTTTACATACACATTTACAAAACTGTTTACATACGCATTACAAACTCATTTACATGGTTGACTAAAAACACGTTTACATACTCACTTTACTTATGGACGCAACAAGTTTACTTTCATTCAAATGATTACGGATTAGCTTAGGTTGCATGAACTGTTAATTACTTGGAGGGTAAGCGTGAGTGTTATAAAATAGATATATTAGGGATTGACAACCCCTGCTCGGGTGATTAGCTCTCACTAGTTCGAGATCGAACTAACAAACGTTATACCATGTCGGATCACGACTGGCTTGGAACCTCAGGGCCAGCATGACACACACATGAACTTTTACCGTGCCTTGAATAAAGTGGCATACTTATACGTCTACGTCGCAGTTTCATGAACTTAGGGGAATCATCGTAATCACTCTTTATGTTGCATCTAGGTTATACATACTTGAAATATTTTGGGATATTGTGCTCATTACAATTATCATACACATTTTGAACAATTGCGGTCCAATATTCATACATGCATTTTGGTGACTATTTTAAGGATTGAAATGGTCATGCACACTTTACAAATAAATGATTTCAACATTTTAACAAACGCATTTTGTATGGTTTGTGTTTATACATTTTTTGGGAAACCTATATATGTAAGTTTATGCATTGCAAGTCTTGTATGGGCGGGACTTGTAACACAATAAGCTTATATATATAGTTTTGGGTTTTACATTCGTATCTACTTAAACCTATGAACTCACCAACTTTATATTGACACTTTTAAGCATGTTTTTCTCAGGTGATATAGATACTTGGCTTACTTGAAGTGCATTGGAGTCTAAACTTTACAAGATTACTTTTCAAACGACACATTTAGAGGTCGTTCTCTCATAACTTGTGCAATGGTATTACGAAGTAACGCTTCCGAATCCTTATTCCGCTGCGACCTATTTTGGGGGTGTTACATGTAAGCTCTAGTCTTTGCCTCATATGTAAGTGTATTCCAAAATTGTTGAATGTAGATAGCAGGAACAGAGGCTGAGGCAGTGAATGCTCTAAAGAAGTCTGTGTTTTGCAGAATATCCACAAAGATCTAAAAGATTGGATTCTTTTGCTTCTTTTGAAGATCCAAGACAAAGTTGTTCTTTCTAATGGGCACCCATGCAGTAAATGGAAGTATCTGATCATCAGATCTTGTGGGAGCAGGAGCGGGAACATTCTCATCAGCCATATTGTCTGCACAAGGATATCAACAAAGATAGGCAGACATGACATATATTTGATGTTATATGAGAACATTAGTCATGATGATTGATATGCTTTGATTGTTTACGGTGAGATTAAGTCAACGTTGATCAAAGATATCCGATGAGCACATGCAAGTTAACAAGTCCCGGATGGGAGTTAACTAGGTAATTATGTCTTATGATTGGGCCTTGAGAGGGTATTGGGACTAATGGGCCAAAACTTTGAAATTCTGGCCCAAAACGCTACCCACTTGACACCAAACCGCTGCGAGGTGGAATGAGCAAACCGTTGTGAAGTGATTTGAACAAACCGCCACGAGAAAGTTCAGATAAACCGCTAAGAATATTTAATTAAATTTAATCAAATCGCTATGACCAAACAGCTACGAATATTATATTCATTTTAATCAAATCGCTATGACCAAACCGCCACGAATATTATATTCATTTTATTCAAACCGCCATGACCAAACCGCTACGAATATTTTATTCATTTTAACAAACCGCCATGACCAAACCGCTATGAGTATTATATTCATTTTAATCAATATATCAAACCGCTACTAGTTAGGAAAAATTTAAAATAGCGGTTTAGATTATTTTAATAATAAAAATAATCTTCATCAAACCGCTACCTCATAGCGGTTTGCCTGTTCATAATAAACTTTTCAAAATTTTTTAACAACCGACTTAACCAAACGTTTGTAACCGTTAGTAGTATTCTGTGGCAATGTTAGTTTCATTTATAATGTGCAGAAGCGATCGTTAGCTAAATGTGACTAACGTTGCCACATAATAAACTAACCGGTCAAACAATTTGGATCAAGTCGGGCAAAAAATTTGAAAGTACGTGAGTTTTCTCGGTGATTAATAAAGAAAGTAGACAGGGTTCAAGTCAGAAAAAATTTTTAAGACGAAAACGTAAAAAACCAGACGAAATCGTAAAAAAACGGACGAAAACATAAAAAAACGAGCGAAAACGTAAAAAATCATATAAAGAAAATTATTGTTAAAGGACTAACGATGCAAAGCGATCGTTAGCTAAATGGACTAACGTTGCCACATAATAACTAACGGTACAAACGTTGGTTCAAGTCGGTTAAAAATTTAAAAGTACATGAGTTTCGGTGTTAATAAAAAAATAAAGGGTTCAAGTCGGGAAATTTTGAAAAATACGTTGGTAATTTATGGCTTTTACCCAAATTTTAAATATGGATTAACAAAATATGAACGATCTTTTTTGTGCTACTTTAATCATTAATATACATATCATTTCCAATAAAAAAAAACGCCGTTGTTTTTACGACAGGCCATTTCATTCCGAAAACAGTTAGCCTAAAATAGGCCCAACGTTTAAAAAAAAAATCCACCGGCCAAACCAAAATAGAGAAAAAACCTTACAAAATGGACCATCAACTTTTAACTATTTACGATTTTTTTATATAATAAACTGTATTTATCAAATATATAACACATATTTACCGATTCATTCAGATAAAAAAATACCCTCGGAAAGATCTTCGAATTACGAACAAAACGAGCCCAATATTGCAATGCTTCTGACATAGGCACGATTTTATAAAAACTGTTGAAGTTTAATATAAATAGGAAAAAAAGTAATTTTTCAAAACGTACCCTCAATTTTTAACTATTTACAACTTTTTTATATAATAAACTTTACTTATCAAATATATAACACATATCTACCGATTCATGTAGATCAAAAAATACCCGCGAAAAGATCTTCGAATTGCGAACAAAACGAGCCCAATATTGCAATGCTTTTGACATACAACAAAATAAGTAAAAAACAATATACTCACCCCAACGATAAATACTCATTCAAATTCCGTTATTGTTAAAAAAATGATCAGTGAAATAAAATACATGTGTTGCATACAAGTCAACCCCGCCGCAACGTGCGGACACATTCCCACTTAATATTCATTCAAAATCGATTCGCAAAAAATTATGCCCGCCGCAACAAGCGAGGTATCTTGCTTGTTGTAATCACTTTCCTTACACTTTCAATCGGGTTACACACATAATCTCATGAGCCCACTTACACTTTCAATCGGGTTACACACATAATCTCATGAGCCTACCAAGTACTAACCAAGAGGTTCATACTTCATACATATACTTGTAAGATATATCGTGAGATTTGGTATAAGGTGTGAAAAAGGTTAGTAATCAACGATTGGAAAAATGAACCCTCGCGTTGCGAACTGGGAGCTAAACATTTTACTTACTTTACTGATCTGCAAACAGGGGGTGACGTAAAGACCCAAATTGGATAATGGTCACATAAAATCCACCTTACTAACTCTAATCTGGCATACTAATATATACATCCTCCTTTGGGTCATTCACCATTTAGGACTGCCACAATAAATCCCAGGCTAAGCGACCTTTAGGCTCCTCATAACTCCCTACGAACCCTGCTATCCTCCTAACCGTACGTACTATTCCTGTGTACGTACTAGTTAACACCTGAGGGGGGTGGGGGGGTGGGGGGGGGCGGGGGGGGGGGGGGTGGGGGGGGGGGGGGGTGGGGGGGAGGTTGGGGGGTGTGGGGGGTGTTGGTTATCAGGGGGGGGAGTGGGTGGATAGGGTGGGTATATGAGGGGGGGTCAGGTATATACGGGGGTTTAGAGACATTGGGGGTTGAAGATGATCGGGCGGTGATATATGAGCGTGTTTCTTATATATCCTGATTGAGCGTGGCTCAAATGAATATCCGAATAAACGCAACTTCTAATGCTAGTTCTGGCCACCAACAGAAATATAAGAAACGGCTCCTATCTCACAGCCTCATCTATATCAAAAAACTTGCATAGCCTCACCAGTTTACTCACACGATGCTCGAAAATAAAGTGACTAAATCAGTTTAAATAAGGAAGTGACTAAACAAATTGTTCCCTAAGCGTCTCCCTATATTCCAGAAAAGCTCGCTTGATAGTATACCCAAAAAATCTAGTATGTTATCGGGTTAAAACCTAAAAGTTACAGCATAACTATAGAGTACAACACTATTTTAAACTGCAAAGCTTAAAACGCGACATCTAAGGTATTTCCCAGTGACCTTTCCTTGGCCTAATTATATTTGGCAAAATCTTGTTTCAGAGTTTTAATTCGAGATTCAAACCTAGTCCTAATACTGATGTTATACCATGTTATGTCTTCAAAACTCAAAACTGTTCCCATTAAATTGTTTCTTATACCTATAAATTCCAAACACATTCAGAGTAGTTTATATACATTTTCAAGTTGATTAGTCCATAAGTTCTATTATCAGACAGTAACAGGGTCTCTTTTCAATTAAAATATGATCGTAGCTAAAACTCGAGTATTAAAAATTCAAATCTAATTTCTCAATTCCAACAAAATCACAAGTTTTTTAACATTTCCTTTGTAACAGCTAAATAAAAATTGATTCAAAATAAAAGGCTCTTATGTTTTTATATTCCTACGGATAAACAGGCTAATTATTGTATAATTCCCCAAAAGGTTTAAATGAGCATGAAAACTTAACCTGTGCACACGCACCCTTCATATGCTTATGAGCCTGTAATATCCTGACACCCCTGTCATACCACGACTTTGTGTTACTTGAATTCGACTTCCAATTCTTTTGATGCTTTAAACCCGGAGACTCTAGTTTGAGTTGGAGATAAAAAGGTTTAACCAACATATACTGACGAATATGGGGATTGATTTCCTTTCCATCTTCATCAACTTCAACAGGTGCAAGCCCAGCTTTACGGGCTTCTTGAAGTTCCTTCTCCTTCCTGTGTTCCTTACCGGATTTAGACGCCCTATCAGAACAAAACATAATATCTAGCACCATTTAGTAACATGAAGAAAAACCCAACCCACGTGTTAATACTTCCAAATACATTAACATACACCAACTCCCTTTCTCAAACTTGAAGTAACTTCATGTTAGTTAAAGGGTGTTTGGAATCGCATTTTAGAGAATTATCGCATTATTGCTTTCGGAAAATACAAATAATCAGAAAAATAGTATCTAGCAAACCTTTTAAAAAAAGTAATCCCAAATACCTAATCAGTTCTAAAAAATCAATGTATGCAGCAGCTTTTCAAACACCTAATCTGTTTTAAAAACACAATCCCAAACACCCCTTATTGTCACTATCTGCTAACAGACGCCTATTTGTATACATCAGTATCATCTTATTCATATCGAGAGACAATAGCGCTAAAAAAACGATGTACTTACACAAAGCAGATCCTGAAACTTTAGGTCAGCTGAATGTTATTCGAAGGTATCAAAAGCCCTCTTAGCGCCCTCATATCCCTCCTTGCCTGCATATACATATATGTAAATTAAAAATATGTCCATATACACACACTATTGTAAAAGTTACAATATATTTTTTCTTTCTGATCTTTGGTGACGTTTAGCATCCTCACAGGTGCGAAAGTTTATACAAAAAAAGCCATTTAGAGATTGCTCATTAAGAAACGCACCTAATGAATGCAAACTTCATCAAAAAAAATTCAATGCTTATTGACAGGATATTAAAAAATCAAAAAGTTTTATACTTTGGTAGTTTTATACCTTTATAATTACATGTCTAGCAGCGTCTGTGCTAATAGGAGATATGTATTGCGTTTTTACCAACCAAGACATGCCTATATATTTTGGGCGCTCCTTCCCATTTAGGCCGTCCTTTTTAACAGGGGTCGCCGAAACATCCTCCTGCAAACAGTTTGTCGTCCTCTGGCGCGATATGTAACGTTTGATCATTTAGAGCACTAATCCATGGAAATGAAGATGGAAAAGGTAAGCGCCTATTTTCTTTATAAAAATAAGAAAGAATAAGGATAAATGAGGTATTACTTGTATACAGCATATACTAAGATCAAGTAGGTCAAGCGGTATTCCGAGGTCCGGCTCAAGTCAGGCCGAAGGTACATGTAAATCTGGCCAAAGCCATGCCTGGACTCCATTGCTAAAGACTCGATACTTTTTCATTTTCTTCTTCTTCTTTGTAGGGTTGACATCCGCAGGCTGCATCATGATAGTATATCAATTAGTAAAACATTTCGAAGAAGCAAAAGACGAAAAAGAAAAGAAAATAGTTGTTAGAAGCTATGACGATTGACTAAAAAATTTAGCAGCGGAAACCAATGTACGAACCTACATCTCAGCCAACTGGTTCATGGAATGATCAGGAAGTCTGCATCATGAGAGTAGATTCAATAATTAGTAAAATCTTTCAAAGAAGCAAAATAAGCTTAGCGTATGTTAATAGTCATGCCGGTGGGACCTGTAACAACCAACAAAAAGTAATAATTGATAATGACATCGTTGCATTCACCTGTTGAACATCAATATTATTTCCGAGAGGCCCGGCTGCTCTCTCGCACTCGAACTATTAATCCGTCTCGTGGATTCCCCCACTAATACGTGGACTAAGACTTATTAGAGGAGATGGCATCCACATGTTCATAGAAGTGGAAGCCACATGTTGATGACTACCTAGCAAATAAACAAACATATGAGAAGCAACAATGCGAATTCTTGTCAAAAAGGTTAGAACTAATTACCATAATGGACCATAAAGCAAATAATAAATAATAATTAAAAAAATACTATTGATAATCTCATCTTCAACAACAAAATATCATCTTCTTTTCCAATGTTCATTCCATTCTTTTCAACTTATTTTGATCAATTTTTTGTTCTTTTCTCATTTGCAATTCCACAAATAACACATAAACTAATCAATTTGGAGATAAATCAGGTAAAGACATGAGTACAAGGGTCATAATCGAATAATTTTTATAGAAATGACTACTATTAGAATGCAAGAATTTCCTGTTGCCAAAAATCTCTCTATTCGCTTTGAAAGCTTGGCCTTTCTAAACTTCCTGAACAAAAAACATGAATAAAGCAAAGGAAATCTAGTTATGATTAAGATTAAATTTTTCCCCAATATCAACAAGAGAAACATGAATTTTATAAACAACCCACTTACCAGTAACATTTTTAGTTGATGAGAGATTAAGAGAAAACACATGTTATAATTTTTTTATCTTGACGCTTGTGATACTCGGAGGTCTGCAATATGAGAGTAGATTCAATAATTACTAAAACTCTTTCAAGAAGATAATTTTTTTTTACTAAGTTATGTGTTTATCTGCATCTCAGAAGATCTACCTTTCTAGGTGTCATGAAGGTTCTGGTTCTAGATGTCAGGTTGAAGACAACTAAACTATAAAGGTGTAAAAACAAATAGTCTGGCCACAAAAAAACACATAAATACGCCCAAAGGCACGCCCCAACAAAGCAGCACCACTGAATACCGGCCCAGTACAGTTGCCTAATTCTGTGTCAGTTTCTTCATTTTGCTCTTTAGTATAGTAGTTAAATAAAAAGTAAAAAAATAAAATAAAAAAACTCTCTGAGCCAAAAATGGTATTGCTCGAATTTTTAATTAAGATGTTAGTTTTATTCTATCTAGGGTGAGAAGAGAATTTTAATTAAGCAGTTAGATATATTCTATCTAGGGTGAGAATTCAGGTTGGGTTCGGTTTGTTGATTTAGGACTGATAGTCGTAAGTGTCGTGTTGGCATTAAATAGTCTTACCAAATATTTTCTTCAGTCATTGCCACTTAATTGGTTTGGAGCATGGGCAGAGCTAGAAATTTTTACATGAAGAGGCACATTTCGATAATTTTTAGAACTACACTACAAATTGATCCTTAGGGGAGGGGGACTTGCCCCTAGGGCCTCCTCCCTATATCCGCCACTGGTTTGGAGACATGTCTTGATTAGCCACTTAATTGAGAGTTTTTTGTGAACCTCTCCAATAAGATGAAATAAGGGTTTGGCCCAACCATTAAGTGAAAAAAATAATACCTAAATATACCTGAAACTAAAAAAAAAAAGAAAAAAGAAAAAGGCTTTGAAATCTTGTTGATTTAGCTGTGCAACTCATTTGACCAACATATAATGCCCAACAAAAGCACATAAATGACTATTTCAAGATTGTACAACATATGGATATGGACACAATTATGGCAGAATTTATACAATCATGGAGGTTCCTGTCCGTTAAAAGCCTTATCCAGCATAGTGGGAGCTCAATGCAGCCAACAATAGCATCATATACACCGAGAGTGACATCATATCTACCATATTTTATCATTAATTTTCTAGGGGAACAGCAGTATCAAGCCTCACTTTGTTTAAGCGGACTGTTCCAAGAATGTACTCAGGTAGTTCCTTTTCCTCCCTCCCCTGCAATTTTTTAAATAACAAACAAAACGATTTCATTGCACACTCCTGTAGCCAATACAAGTTCCAGTAGACAGAAAGTAACCATCGTCTATCGTAACAACTACTGGCATCAAGACCGTTAAATGAGGAGAAATAATTTTGACAAACCTCAATTAAGATGGCAAGATCGACAACGAGGCTTGTTACATAACCAAGAACGAGACCAATCACACTCCTTGCAACTGATGATGAGCCAATATCTACATCAATCTGCGTGAATAAAAATAGAACAAGATCTATAAAGTTATACAATCTCGAAATATATGTAAATTTTGGACTAGGAACCATTTGTTCCAAAATCTATGATGGTTGTCAACAGAACATAACAGAAGCATCTTGTGAACTAGAATAAATGTTAAATGTGCCGCAAGTTCGACATCTTTGGTTAAAAGTGTCAGATACGAGTTGTGTTTTTTCTTTAATGGGTCAAATGTGAAATTTAAGTATAAATGAAAGGGGTCGAATGGGTCGAAGAGTGTTCATAATGCAAAAAGCCTACAAAGTCGTTTTGTTGAAAAAAGTATCACTGTTGTAATAATATAGCTTTTGGAATGATATTTAACACGGTCTGCAATTATATAAAGATAAAAGGTTACATGAAATAAAATTAAGAAAATGTTTGCGGGTCAACACCAGATGGTCGTTCAACCATACTCGAAAGTTACCCAATTTGACCTGAACTTGCCACTTTTATCTAAGCCTAACAATGGAATCTTTCTAATCGATGAAAATAGAAGGGTATACCTCCAAAAAATTGTCTTGTCTAAAGTAGTGACAAGTCACAGCTTTCCCCAATAGACAAGCTTTAGTCCCGACTGCACGCTTGACCATCCAATATCCCTGTTGACCAATTTGTTGCTCAATATCACCATATACAATTCTCATATCAAGATATGATGAAAACATATACCTGTACGATGCTCGGGATCAATTTGAATCTTGAATCACGAAACGCATCATTCCCATCAATGAATTTGCCCAACAATGAGTTTTTATTTACAGGTCTGTCCGCAGCATAGTATAGAACTAGACTATAGTTCGGTTTAGACGGAACCTTCAACAAAAGGACATGGTAAAATTACACCTCAAGTTGCAATATATTCAAGCACTAATAAATAAGCAGATTCTAGATTTTAACTTCACCCATTGTAATTGTTATAAAAATGTTTCATCTGCAATTGTATTATTCAACTAGTACATAAAGTATTTACGCCAACAGATTAATGTTGAAATAATTTGCAAATCACACAAAAGTTATATCTCTTCTGGATATTCCCCACATTATGCTGAATAAGATTATATGTATGATCAGCTATGGAAAATGTATATGATCTGCAACATTTATCCATTGAAGTTAATGCATACCTGAAGGTTCACGACAAGGATGAATGGAAGCTTTTTCCCAGCTTCAGACTGTATAGGGAAAATGGACATAGTGTGACCACCAGATATATAAAAAAAATTAAACAAGTGTTGCAAAATAACATAATGAGAAAACAAACAATGTTCAAGAGATTAATGGAAGTATATTTATGTTCCCCAATCACAAAAAAATTCATACCATCATTTTTTTTTTAATTTATACGTGTTATATGGTAAGAGCCAAGTCTAAATGTGAAAACTTTAAAGTACCTGAACAAGGCTTTTGGGATGCAAAGCCACTTTACTTCTGGAAGTTTCAAGTTTATACCAGTCAACAGCTATAAGCTTTAGAAGGGGATCCCCTCCCGCTACCTGAAGTCATATAAAATTCCCTTTAACATATAATACCAAACTGACATACGGTGTGATAATCTTTTGAGTAAACGTTAAAAATACATGCCCTAAATAATACGACAGTTTCATACACAATGTTGTATCCCAAAAATAAAAGCCAAAAAGTTCACCTTTGTGCTATCTTTTAAGTATGTCTTTCCTCGGATCTTAAATCCAGCACCACTGGGAGATGTCCAACAATTGCTATCACCCTCACCTTTCCCTTTGTGCATCGAACCAGAAAAGTTACTAGGATCGAGATTAACTGGATCTACGTTTTGATCTAACTCATTGTTGCCATCCATAGCTGATCACACGAAAAAATCTATTCATTAAGCACATGAAGGAAAAATATGTACTCAGTCAAAAATCAAAATTGCAGAATAAACCATTTTTTGGCTACCTTTCTTCGCCTTTAAAGTCAAACGGGCAATAGCCCATGAAACATTCTTCAGCTTTACTCTCTGCCCCTAATAAAATTAAAAGTATAATTACAATTTACGGTGCCAATTTATTCAAGAGTTTATCACGTTGTTAAATTGGAAGATGGCAACAAACCTTTCTGTCAAGTTCAGCATCACCATCTTCTTTATCATCATCATCATCATCATCATCTGATGATGATGATGATGAATCAGCAGCAATCGCGTCATAGAACTCCTCGGAAGCTTCTACATCCTCAAACTCACTAATGGATCCAGAAACATCAGAGGTCTTTGTATCCACAAGCGTGGTCGACGATGCACACGTAAGTGCAGGGTTTGCCGCGATGTATGCTTTTAAACCTAAAAACAATAGTAAGAAATGTTACATGATCGTTATGTTGTTCCAACATGTGTTTACATAGTGAAAATGTGTTTTGCAACCATCTGTTACACACTGAGTTGTTCCAACATGTGTTTACATAGTGAAAATGTGTTTTGCAACCATCTGTTACACACTGACTATTTATAATAAATTTACAACTTTAAAAAGGAAAAGTGTTTACGCTCAACCGCCCCGTCCCGTACTACAAAATGACATTTTATGATTGTTTTAACCAATTATAATGCACTTGAATTGCTTGTAAATTAATAAGTTAGCAATCACTAACCTGAAACTTGGTTCAACAAAGCACAAGGAATTGACTTTTCAAACTTTGAGCATTGATCAAGCTTCCATTTAAACCACCCTCCTGAATCTATCTCTAACATATGTGTTACAAGACATCTATCACCGTCTGATCCTGGCGAACCTCCTAGATTTGTGATCTCCCAAGAAGACGCTATATTGCAAAATCATTGCAACTAGTTATAAAAGTAACCCATCATCCAGTTACCACAATTCTCTTAAAAAAGTGGATATAAATAAGCATTCAATTTCAGAAGATATAGAAAAGAAGAAGCTTCTTACGGTTAATCTTTATTCGCTGATATCCTGATTTTTTGGGTCGCTTCTTGTGTATTGCAGGAAACTGCAAGATTGCTGCATCATTGGTTCAAATTAAGTAAAAGTTGTTAGATAAGAATAAAAAGCTCTTAACAGTTTAGAGTGTGTTTAGTTGTAGAAAGAAATTCTTAATTCTCTATCTTTATTTTTTAGGAAAAAGGAAGGGTTTTTTTATCTCTAAAAAGCGTTAAAAATTAAGAAAATGTTTAGATGATAATTATAGCAAAATGAAAAGTGCACGGGATTTGTAAAGAAAGTGCAAGGAAAAATGGTAAGAAATGTAAATATCTCTTTTCAAAATTATAGTTAAAATTTAAAAAGTAGAAAAGTTCACTTCGTTAGAAAAACTTTACAAAAATTGCAACTAAACAAGTTCCCTACTTTTTCAATTTTTTGTGAAAACTTTTTTAGAAAAATGCCCCATTTCTCACCAACTAAACGCAACCTAGTGTTTAGGCGAGAAAAGAAGTGTAGGTAAATTCACTTACTGTATGTTCCATCTTGTCCACGAAACCATTGCCTAGAAAATATGAAATCGCGCTTAGACTGCCACCTATAATTACAGCACATCAGTTTTTGACTGATGACAGAGGACAAAAGACACGCGTTAACAAATTAAATGATATAAACAATACATAACATAGAATCAGGTTCAATAACAGTATTTTTAAATGATCCAGTGATTCAACATGATTTTATCAGTTTCCCATAAAATAACATGATTTTATCAGTTTCCCATAAAATAAGAAGATAAATTTATAATGACGCACCTAGATAAGCATCTGGGATCGTAAGACCCGTAAACAACATCAGAATGTCCACTTAAAGAATCTACAAGTTCTAAGTCACCAGTTAACGCATCCCACCTATATATATAGTTGTTAGTGAGCAGCAAAGATCAGCATAAAGTCATAAACCATAGAATGTAAACAAAACTGATCACCATACTCATATCTCCGATGTCGATCAAGGTTCAGAACCACCTCAAAAACAGTATCTGGACTTGCATCCACAACACCAAATGCCTTAACAAGGACAGTTTTGCTGTGCGGCTAACATAATAAGCATGAGTTAATACCAAAAAGTTATACTATAATCTAATATTGCAGCACACAGACAGTCATATACACATGTATTTATTATGCAAGTACCTTATGGTCAGACACATCTTCGAAAATTCTGACACCTGAAATCCAACATTTTATCAAAGACAGAAACATCAGGATGCAGACATTAATTTCCACATAAATAGGCATATATATCAAAAAGAAAAGCCTCAAAGTAACAAGTTTAATTATACATCTTTATTCCATTTCCTGCCTTCCGGCGAAAAAGTTATCCTAGTGTATGCTTGCATTGCCTAAGTTTTGAGATCAGGGATGGAATCAGAAAAAAATAATTAGTGGTGTCATCCATGTACATGTCAAAATATTTAGTAGATAAAAAGAGAGTAGAATTTTTTTTTTTGACTAGGTTTTGTAGATTATATAGTTTGATGATGACTTTACTACTTAAACAGTTAAAACCAAAAAACTATTTATTAATTTATGCCCACTCAATTCCATAAACAACTATTAACTATCCTCCTAAGAAAGAAGATTCTTTCTTCTCTCAGCACTTGCAGTTGATGGTAAAAAGATGAATTAATCACCTTATTTGGAAAGGGTTTGGTGTTAAACAGATTTTGACAAAAGAGAATTTTAATAGTAGAACGTTCACACTCACAGCACTCTCTTTTTATTTAAATGCTTTAAGTATTGCTCATGGTGTGTTTAAAACCTGACACGCTACACTTCCGATAAGAATAAAGAGAAAAAAAGATGTGAATGGGATCGTCTTAGAATTCCAGTGGGGTTTTGATACATTTTAATGGCTTTTCCTAGTACTATCCAAATTATGAGTGGGGTTGCTTGACCCCTCAAGCATATGTCCCTCCTACCATGTTTAAGCCTTTAAGGTGATAATCAGCATCGGAGATGGCAACATCGACACATTTATATACAATTTGATCGATCAGGGTAATGTCTTATACTCTTATCTCTAACTGGTCAAATAGGTATACTAAAAGAAGATAGAAAGGAAACGGGTGTATTTTTAATGCATAAATCCTCATAACGATATCATTCAACAAATATATTACTCATGAAATAATAAAAAAACTGTAATCAGATTTCACAAACTAACTATACGTACAAAAAGCCATAATAAAATTAGACAAAAGTGTTTCGAGGAAACACGACCCACTTCAAAATGTACAAGAACTAGTCATTTTGACCAAAACCCATTTTACAATACCAAAAGCGCCCATTTCATCACCTGTAATCAGCATGAGAATACAAAGGGAAAGAGAATATACCATTAACTGTACGGATACATCTCCACTCATGTACTTCAACAACATCTTCAGCGTCGCCTTCCGTGAACTCATTAGGTCTCTGATGTTTGCCCAAGAGTGATGATCTTCTAACAAGTGTCTCTGGACCTTGAGATAATTAAGTAATGATAAGAAGCAGGTGATTAGTCTCCACCGCATGTGCATGTAAGATGAGTGAGAAGCATTCAAATTCATCAAAATATGGCTTTGTTCAAATAAACTTGCAATGAATATCAGTAATACTTATTGGCCCTGACTTTATATGGAAGCCGGTGATGTATGTATCAATGTATGTAGAAATGCTATTCCTACCACCTTACCATGTCCTATTCTTATCAGCTTCTTCAGATCATGTGCATATCGTCTTACCCTAGGCCGACGCCCTTCAAGATCAATCCTTTAAATAAAAGATGGTATAATGAGATCACATGTATTAATATATGCAAGAGAGTTTCGAAGATACTACAAAAACTGACTAAACCACGTATGATATAGATCACACAGATATTGATATACACTGACTTTAGAACGAAATATTTGATAAATTAATTTTTTTTAATAAAAAATAAAAGAATAAAAATTGACATTGTCAATTATGAGCTGCGCTCTACCATATTAGAAGCATTAACGAGCATCTAAAAACCGAAAAGGAACATACTCATTTTCCACGCTCAATCTGTTTCTGGTAGAACTTTGAGAAAGCTCAAACTCAGCCTGATTACAATAGTTCAATGAAGGATACATATAAGATATATATGAAGGGAAAAAAAAAGCATGTGCACTATCAGGGACACATGCTTAAAAGTTTCATAATGTACAAGGTTGCTTGAAATTCTTCGTACCTGTTGTTTTGCTTGATCAAATGCTTCCATCCATTTTCGGGTTTCTCCGGCTGTAGCACAAGCAATCTTGCAACAAAATAATAATCACATGAAAATGCACATAATTTTTTTGACTAAAGCGTATGATCAGTGAGTCGTAAACATTTTTATAAACTAAATACCAAAAAATATCACTTACTTCTCCTTTCTTCTCCTCATCCAACCGGTTGTAGAACCTTAGAACGTAAAGATCCTAGATATATCAAATCAATCAATCCATCAATTAAACTGAGTCAACTTTTAGCAATACTGATACTGTTTGCTTTAAAACTTCATATTTATGGTCAAGTTAATACAATTTACAGCAAAGGAAACTGATTTTTGTAATAAAGAGTAACTTAACTGATCATTAAAGAAATATAATATTAACAGAACTTGCATAAGGATCTTACAGCATCATTGACCTTCCGTCTTCCTTGTTCCTCCACCATAAGTGTGTTCCCAACGACACCCCTCCTTAATGGTTTCTGCATCATGAATGCTAAGATAAATATATAGCCAAAAATCAACAACGATGAATCACAATACAACTTTGTAGTCTTTTTAAGGGTGCTTAGGATTGCTTATTGAAACTGCTTATGATTTTTGAAATAAGTAAGAGCAAACAAGTTGCAGCAGATAGTGCTATTTGCTTCTGCCGTATCAAAACATAATAAAGCAGTTTTAATATTACCAACCCCCAAACTGCTTATTCAAATATGTTTATTTCACCCTCAAACCCCAAGCAGTTTGTTTCTATCCAAACACTCAAAACTACTTATCAGCGGAGATAAGCAGTTGCGATAAGCAATCCCAAACATCATACACACTCCTGTTATGGAGGTAATAACTCAAAACTTTTCATTGACAAGATGAACTTGGTAACGTTTGGATCCTGCCCTTTGTCCGGTCCAAAAACCCCCTTATTAAAATACTAGGTAAGATTAGAGATATAATTACTACTACTAAACAGTTCCTGTAGACTAATCAGTAATCAAGCATGCTTATAAATTAAAAAATCACCAGATTCCTAGAAATCATTATACTAAAAAAAAAATAGCATTTTTTTAGTCTTTATAGGGGTGCTTTGCATTGCTAAATGCTAACTAAAGTTGTTTATTCTTTTTGAATTAAACAAACACAGACAGTCATCTGTTACAAGAGGCATTGCACAATATAGTGACTGGATTCGGTTATGCCGTAACAAAATGCAGTAAAGCAGTTGGAAAAAAGAACAACTCCGAAACTGGCTATTCAAAAACGCTTATTCCACCCTCAAAACCCCAAGCAGTTTGTTTCTATCCAGAACACTGAAAACTACTAATCGGCCAAATAACCACTTCTAATAAGCACCCCAAACACCATACACACGCCTCTTACAACCTTTGAGCCCAAAACTATTTATTCACAATACAAACGCTTTACCAATTGGACCATGCCTAATCTTCCTATCGTCTGTAAGATTTCTGACGTGGCACCGGTCAGGCACTTAGTAGGATCACTAACGATTAAACAAACAACTACTACGTAGTACTAAACAGTAATCCCCCAAAACTATAAACACAAATCTAATTGTGTGAGTGTGCATTTAACACTATTGATCATAAAATTGTGGAATTACAATAACTCTATTATTTTACTTATCAAATATACCATCTGTCAAATCTTCCTATTGGTGATGATGACTAATGATTAAAGAAAAAACTAGTATGGTAAAGAATGCATATAAACAATAATGCAAGTGAAGATAGAAAACAAAGTAATAAAGTAAAAAAGCAACTTACAATTCCAGGGTTTTCATTGGGATCACGTTTATACATCATAACATATTTGCCTCTGATATACAAAAACCTCAAATGACAATATTCTCTCCCAATAGAATTTGTACCCAGATGATAAACCCATCCGAAATATTCAAACCGTGTCCTCCCAAACCCATCCCCCGACCCATTCTCTGATCCACCACTTTCCGATGATCCCTTTGATGATTCCATCTCACCACACCAAACCAGTTTTAAGGTCCTTTCTTAAAAACTGTCGGTACCCTTTTTCTTCTTCTTGTTCTTGATGATGGAATGTGTTTGAATATGTAATGTGATGATTTATTATTATTGTTGACAGGTGTACTTTGAATTGGTTTTTTCTATAGTGTTTATTTTGTTAGGTTTGGCATTTTGTGAGGGGTGAAAGTGAAAATATGGTTTCAAAGAGTTGGTTTTGAATTGTGTTGTGGGTTGAGATTTGATTAGAGAATCAATGTTGTGCTGTTGTGTTGGTCGACTAATCCGTCAACTTTGTAGATATAACAATGATATCTTAACTTTTGACAGTTATATTGTTGTCTATAATTATTTAATTATTTAGATATATGTCTGTTGGTTGGATTTTTTGGATCGGTAGTTAAGATGATTTTGAAGAGATTGTTTTGCGAAAATGGTTATTTTTTTGCGTTTTAGCAAACACACTCTTTAGCGGACGATTGGTGATTGACTTAACGAAAAACATTCTCCTTTTACATATTGTTTTTGAAAAACAAAAATATTACTAAAAACAACTATTACGGGATCTAAGGAGAACTCAACCAAATTAAGAGGGTTAGGTGTCATAACGCAAGGTTCGGCGTTATGCCTAGCTGGCATGCGCGTTGTCGGCATTATGACACCGGATGAGGGCGTTGGTGGCCTGCGTTGGTTCCCGAGTTAACCTACTAACGTGGGTATCAACACCTAAAATAAAATAAAAAAAATATTTTTTTGTGAATTTTTGAACCCAAACGGCTAGTTTTTAAAATTTTAAAACTTTTTTTTAAACCACCTATACACACAATATAAATACCTCTTTACCCAAAACATATTTTACACACATTCAAATCTTAACACACTTTCTTATATACTTCCACTATAAAAAAAATGTCGGATTTTCCAAACGACTACACAAACTACATGAACCTCCTCGGGATGTCGAACCCGAACACGTCTTCTTCGTCAAACCCATCCGGTAACCAACCCCGATACGGTTTTCCTAACCAATTCGGGTTCCCTCCTCCGACTCCCGAGCAATTTCAACAGCAAAAACAACAATTGAACAGTGACTTTCAAAATTTACAACATAACCCACCACTTTTTCCCCAACAAGAACAACCACAAACCCAATCCTCACAAGCTACTACCGAGCCAACGCCTTCGACCAAAAGACGCCTTAAACGGCCATCCAAAAAATCCAAAGAATCCATTTCCGAAAAAAATCCCGACGTGTCGGTTTGTTCTTTACGTTGGCAACCGAAAGAGGAAACGTTACTTTTCGCGTGTTGGGTTGCCGTTTCCGAGGATCGGAATGTTGGCGCAGGGCAAACCAAAGACACTTTTTGGTATCGGATTATGAACGAGTTCAATGACAAAAATTTCCAAAAACGTAACAAGGATATGCTGACAAGAAAATGGCATACGTTGAACTACAATTGCCAAAAGTTCAATGCCATTTACAAACGAACCGCGCGTTTGGGAAAAAGTGGGGAAAATGATATGGATGTTATGAAACGGGCTAAAGCAACTTGCCGGGACGAGAATGAATCAATCCCGTTTGTCCAAGATGATGCGTGCGAAATTTTGCCAGCCCACTCAAAATGGGACGCACCCGAGCCGGTTGATTTAAACGAAGGCGACGTCCCCGGGGTAGGCAACGAGGACTTATTCTGTGAAGATGCAAGACCACGTCCACCGGGCCCCGACAAATCAAAACGTCCCTCCAAGAAAACCAAATCCGATATCACGACGAGCACCGGGGGAAGTAACTCGTCAAACCCATTCGGGGAGCATATGTTGAGCGAATTTCGTCTTAAAAGGGAAGCCGCCGAAAAGGCGTGCGAGGCTTCTAAAGAGAATGATCGTACGCTGATGCGTTTGGAGGAGATGAAATTTCTCGCAACGCCGACGAAGGATTTGTCGGAGGACGACGCGTATTGGATCAACTACAAAAAAATGATCAAAGAAAAATATAATTTGACCCAAGATGCGTCGAACCGGGATTAATTAGTCGTTATGTCGTATGCTTTTTTTCGCATGTTTTTTTAATTTTCGCATGTTTTTTAAGTATTGTAATTTTAATTTTATGAAATGAATTAAATGTTTTAGTTAATTTAATTAAATTGAAAAAAATGGTGCGTCTTAAAAGTGGTGTTAATATGGTGTTATGATTGCAGAGATTTTTTGGGGTGTTAGTGTTGTTGAGTT
>BQNB010014074.1:61080-75881 GCA_026074375.1 Tanacetum coccineum | reverse complement strand
GCTATAATTACGCGTTCATTTGCTTCTCGATCGATAACAGATGACTTACGGTCCGAAACTCGCTAGAATCCATAAATTTCAATTTCGACCAAATTTTTGAAAATGTAAATTTATAAAATTAATATAGGAGTTTAAATAAGTAGTTACCTTTTATACGGGGGTTTACAGCTTTGAGCCCAAAACACGGACAATATTAGATTACAGTCCAAGCCCGTTGAACCCGATTAGCCTATTACAATACAAGACCTAGTTTGACTTTCTAAGACCGATAACATTATTGTTAGCCTTAATACATGTTATCCCATGATATAATCCAATCACAACTTATAAATATGCACCAATAAGCTAGAAAATAAGATGGAATCTTAGAGAGAGAAAGTAGAGAGAGAAACAAAAGAGGAATATTAGATTAGAGAGAAAATGGTGAGTTACAAAAGAGAGAAATGTAACCAACACCCTCTCCTTGTGTGGAGAGGGTTCTATATATACCTATGCCTTACTATCTTGGCACTTGGGCTTTCTAAACGGGTCGGGCTTGGTTTAACTTGGGCTTTAAGCCCGAAACACGGATAATATTAGATTACAGTCCAAGCCCATTAAACCCGATTAGCCTATTATAATACAAGACCTAGTTTAACTTTCTAAGACCGATAACATTCTTGTTTGACTTAATATAATTAAGGCTAACAAGTTCTTCTCATGGATTTTGAGTTGGCGGGATGCATAAGCTATGCTTTCTCCTTCTGCATCAACACTGCGCCTAATCCCTTGTAAGAAGCATCAAAATATACTACGAAGTTTTCACTTCCTTCGGGCAATGCCAAAATCGGTGCACTACACAACTTTTGCTTCAATGTCTGGAAAGCAGTTTCCTCCTTTTCACCCCAATTGAACTTTACACTTTTCTGAGTCAGCTGTATCATAGGCTTGCAATCTTGGAGAAACCTTTGATAAATCGTCGGTAGTAACCGGCAAGAACTAGAAACTAGCAAATTTTTGTTGGGGTTCTGGGTGATTCCCAATCCTTGATTGACTCAATATTCACAGGATCAATGTGAATGCCTTCACTATCAATCACGTGTCCAAGAAATTATACCTTCGACAGCCAAAAGTCGCACTTCGAGAACTTGGCGTATAATTCTTCCTTCTTGAGCAACTCCAAAATTAGCCTAAGATGTGCATCATGTTCTTCCTTGGTCTTCGAGTAGATCAAGATATCATCGATGAACATGATCATAAATTTATCTAAGTATGGTATGCATACCCGGTTCATTAAGTCCATGAATACTGTCGGCGCGTTAGTCAACCCGAAAGGCATCACTTGGAACTCGTAGTGACCATGGCGGGTCCTAAACGCCGTCTTTGGGATATCCTCGTCACGAACTCTGAGTTAGTGATAACCAGACCTCAAGTCGATCTTCGAGTACACGCTTGATCCTTGCAACTGATCAAACAAGTTGTTGATTCTCGAAAGTAGGTATCAATTCATTAAAGTAAGCTTGTTAAGTTCACGGTAATCAATACATATCCGAAAAGAGCCATCTTTCTTTTTGACAAACAAAACCGGAGCTCCCCAATGTGAGGAACTTGGTCTTATAAATCCTTTGTCAGAAAGTTCTTGTAGTTGAGTGGATAATTCTTCCATTTCTGATGGTGTTAATCTATACGGGGCTCGAGCTACAGGTGCAGCACATGGGACTAAGTCGATTTGGAATTCAACTTGTCGTATCAATGGTAATCCAGGTAAATCTCCAGGAAAGACTTCCGGAAAGTCCCGTACAGTCGGCACGTCTTCGAGTCGCTTCTCCTTCGACTTGTCTTTGTTTTCTTTCATCGTAACCTGCGCCAAAAATAGTTGACAACCTTTCTCCATATACTTTTGGGCCTTTTCACATGATGTAATGCTCAACGTTGATTTCTTCTCCTTGTCACTTTTGTCTCCTTGAACGATCAGAATTTCATTTCCGTAAGGAATACGCACTATCTTCTCGTCACAGACAATTACTGCATGATTCTTTGCTAACCAATGCATGCCGATGATAACGTCGAAACTACCTAAATATATGGGCATCAGGTCAATAGTAAATGGATGTCCTAACAATCCTAATGTACAGCCTCTAAGCACAGTGTTGGTTTCTGAAGTTCTTTCATCAACAAGCTCGACATCGTAACTGACGTCTAAGGCATAGGGAATGATATCTAGCAATGCACTAAAAGTATTTGATACGAAACTTCTATCGACACCCGAATCAAATAACATATAAGCATGATGATCATTGAGAAGTAACGTACCCGTGATAGTGTTAGAACTTGGGTTAGCATCACCTCCTCCTTAGACATATGCTTTGCCTCTTGCATCAGGAACTCTTGCTTTGTTCCCACGGTTCTGGTTCTTAACTTTGGGACAATCCTTCTGGTAATGTCCTTGTGCACCACACTTAAAACACGTAATAACTCCCTGATTTGGCCTTGGAGTTCCTTGAGTAGGTACAATCACAACAGATCTGCAATCCATGGCCAGATGTCTAATCCTCTTATAACACTTAGCAGTACACTGTCCTTCGTGGTGTAGCTTACACTTATTGCAGAACGGAAGTGTTCCTTCATTACCATTCTTCTCATTGTAACTAGCCATATAGGCTCTAGCAACATTCTGACCTCTAGTATTCTGTCGTTGGTGGGGTAGTTGTTCCCCACGGTTGTTTCTATAGTTGTTGTTCAATCTCCTCTTGTTCTCTGCGTTTCTTACAGCGTAGCCCTTTAACTTTTGATCCATCAAGTTGTTGGCAATTCGAACAACATCTTGTAGTCTTGTGGGTTCTGCAGCAATTGCATTCCCTTGGATATTATCAGGAAGACCTCCAATGAATTTCTTCACCCGATCTTCCTCCTCGGGGGCCATTTTGGTACACATCATGGTCATCTTTGAGTGTTGGTAAGTATCATGTCATTGTTCTCACGACAAATTATACAAATCGGTTTCAATCTATTGGATTCATTTACTCAGGCAGTAGTAACTTCAGTCATCAGCCTCAACAGCTCTCTCCATGATAAAGCGTATGCTTGCATCAGTTCCGATGGTTCTCTTGTGAGAATTCCACCAGGGGTGAATGGCACTGTCGAGTAAAGTTCAGGTAGCATACTTAACCTGATATCTAATTCGGACAGTTGCTGTGTAACACTCAGTTTTCATCTATTCACTCCATCTATCAAACCCAAGCACACTTTTGTTCCTTTAAACTCAGTGGTTGTCATTTCATGATGAAATCTGGAAAAGTGCATTCACGAGCAACAGGCCTATCGCCCTTCTTCATTTCACATTACGGTTCTCTTTACCTCACGTCATCACCTCCTTTGTTTCCATTTCCAGTACCCATTTCCATATTCCTCCTCCATTTTCATTCACATTCCCGAGTCCAAGATCTAGGTTAACCTACGAGGCCTATAGAGTGCGTTACATCGTTGGTTGATCCATTTCTGCAATTACGGCAGCGGGTCATCTGGAAGAAACGAGTGTTTAGTCATTGTTCCTTACATCATAAGAACACAATCCATGGTGAGATTTTGAAACGAATACCACGATTTTTAAGTAAAGATAATTTTAATACATGCTATGAAATAAACTATAATTTAAAACAGATTACCAGAATGAATAAATAGCCAATATATATAAAATAGGCGAGAGAATCAATACATAAAACTTTTCTTTCATGGAAAAAAGCATAATTCGGTATGTACCAACAAAAATCCAAAATAAGTACTTGTACACAATTATTTATACTACTAACATCTAGACCTAAAACCGTAAGTCTAGTGTATACCATGATCAAATCGGTATACTAGTCTAAGGGCGGAAAACCTCAAATGTCTCTAAAAAATACGACTCCAAACTCCTAAGTCCTCCACCGAGTTTTCAGCACGTTTCCTACGAACCTGACAAAACTCCTCCTGTGAAAGAGACATATAAAGTCGAAGACTGTTCACACGATCCCTCTTCAATATCTAACAATGGCTATGAACCTTGAGGATTCTCCAAAAACCTCAAGCTCTTAATCCTATCGATCTTCCTAGCTCTCTACCTTAGCTATCAGTGATCGGCCCTCCAAACCGTTTCTGAATAGTCTCAATCCCGACAATCCTATCAATATGAACCTCAAAAATGTGATGGTAAAAGTCACACACAGCATCATCCAAGTCAATCGACATATCCTCGAATGACCTAACAATGCCATCCCTTGTGCCAGACGAATCAGAAGAATCCTCTCCAGCTTGCTCTATAATCTCCTCCTCAACAATCGATGCCGACATCGGGTCGATACCTACCTCAACCGTGTCTCCAGCACTGGTGTCAGCCTCATACTCCTCGGTGTCATCCCTAACATCTCTAGGGGCAATCTCAAAATTATCTCTAACATCATCCCCATTACCAATACCTAACTCCATATCAACCTCAGTCTCTATAGGATCAACCTTAGTATCCTCCTTTATGCTAGCCTCAAATGATTATGAATCTCTAAACCTCTTATGAGGTGGTAAGATATCAGCACGGGTAGGAGCTAATGATCCCATAACTGGTGTAGATGATGGTATAGAATCAACCAGGGATTTACATCTCTTGCGTGATGGTCCAGCAGAATGTGAAGATGAATGCAGTGGTTTCTTTGATGAATCTCCTGATGATGACTCTAATGTAGTCGGTGGATACAAAGTAGATAATGGAGCAGCACACCAACAAAGAAATGCCTCACTATGTCATGGTGTTCTCCTCAAAGGGTAACCCAATCTAGGTGATACATCATTCTAGTCAATGATCCAGAAGGTGCCTGATCTGGTGATCCAAACCCGAAGAAGAACTGTGTGATGATCGAGATGAAACTAGAATGAACGATGAGCGGTGGTATGAAGCACGAGGTGTTTTACACCGCCTCCCATGCAATGTTTACGAGTAGGAATAGAGTACCATCCCTCTTCCCCCAACTCTCTTCTCGCATGTATAACAACTTACGCGGCCATTAAGATGGGTGTCGGTAAGGTCGACCAAAAGGAAAGCCTCCCGGATCGGATAAGAATAGTTGTCATGACGAGTCCTGGGTGGGGCATTAAGTAAGAGCAGTAAGTTGTAAGTCGTAACAGGAGCAATCTGGGAAAATCAGATCATGAGGATGGACGTGAGGTTTACCTTTCTCTCCAACAAGAAAAAAACCATCAATATGGATCCTGAGAAGGTGGGTCTATCAGACGAATTAGGAGCTCAGAAGATCGGTGCATAAGATGGTGAATTAGCCGGTTGCAGGTAAATGTGCTCTGGTGAAGACCATCTTTTGTGTGAATCAGAATCGGAAATCAGAATAGGGAACAAGCCACACATCCAGTGGGTGATTGAACTTGAAGCGACAAGAGTCGTCTCAACCAACAGGAGCGACAGATGAAATAACAGGAGCAATAGTAGAAGTCTCTGGAGCAACCACAGAAGTAGAAGGAATAACAGTAGGAATATCACCAAAAAGAATTAACCCGAGAGAGGACCCGGTGTTCCCACACTCTCATCCGATAGAAAGAAAATCAGAAGAAATAGCAATAGCTGAGCTGCCATGATCTGCACAAGCAAAAAAGTTTATATAATCTCCTTTATTTGAAACCATGCTAGGATAACAGAAACGATCGAAATGGCAATGGCAAGGTAAATATGGAAATATATAATAGCCTAGTAGATATAGAAAATCTTTTTATATGTATATATTTATATTTATATATTATATATATATATTTATTTATATATATATTTATATATATATATATTTATTTTAGCAAGGATAGACAAAACACGTTTAGCATAGATAGAGCACATAGGGATCAATTGGTTTATAGACCAGACCTAGTATAACTACCTGGTTCTCTATAACTTTGGCTCTGATAGAAATCTGTCACACCCCCAGACGGGGCCTGAACGGAATACGTGTTCGAGGGCGTGACGTCATAACAATCCAAACACAAAGCAATAAAGAACGACCACTAACCATGGACGTTTAAAAAAATTGTTCTTGTGCATAGAAAATTTATTTTGGTTTTACACGGTCATAAGAAGTTATAAAGGTATTGGAAGCATAAACAAAGTTTGACATGACACGAGTATGTAAATAGATAAGTCTTTAGAAATTGGCGAAGTCACATATGCACATAGGCTTCTAGTTAGCATTAAGAATCATGCCAAGCTAAGCACTGAGAAAACATGTTTAAAACGTCAACATAATGTTGCTGAATTCATAGGTTTAAGTTATTACAAGAGTGGACCACAAGATTTCAAAACGTATGCGACTACTGTAACAGATACATCATCACAAAAAAGTATTTATTGTTACGCTAAGCTCATGACACCGATGCTAATAACAACAGGGCATATCATATCATGCCACATAGTATTCCTGCCCTAACTGGTTTCCCAAACCAAAGGACCACCAAACACACATCGACATGACATATATATGTTTGTTCTTCGTTAAGTGGAACCAAAGCAGATAGGGATAATTAGTCCCAATAGATCTATTTATTCATTCGCGCCCACTTAACCAATCCAATTGGCCATAGGTGACTAACGGTTCATGATAGTTCGGGCAATTGGGTTTTATTAAGCAAACTTAGGCACACATTCACATGTAAACTCACGTTAGAACTTGTGTACCTCAATTTTTAAAGCAAATAAAAGGTTTCTCGCCCCAAAGTATAAGCATTTGTAAATCGGTGTTAAAAAACGTGGGGGACATATGAAATCACCCTTAAGCAATGTGGTCGAATCAATAATCAACGAAGAATAAATAAAGCCGAAGGATCCTACACGCGACCTAAATAAACGACGCGTCTTAGGAAAACGAAAGATAACCGAAACTTGTACGATACGCTTTCAAAGAAAAGACATCCATGTATGTTTGCACTTTACTTATGGAATCACAGTCAGAAACTACCCAAACAGTGTCTGCACTAAAACTTCCTATACTCAAAACAGTAGACTATGATCTATGAAGCATGAGAATGGTGCAATATCTTACTCATAATGATTACGCTCTTTGGGAGGTTATTGTTAATGGTGATGCACCTGCTATTGCATCAACTAGTGCTGAAGGTCCCATTCCTCCTAAAACTGTAGAACAAAAGCTGGCAAGAAAGAATGAAATGAAAGCAAAAAGCACTTTGTTGTTGGCCATTCTTGATGGGCACCTATTAAAGTTTCATGGAATCAAGGATGCAAAGACCCTATGAGAAGATATCATGACCAGGTTTGAAGGCAACAAAGAATCAAAGAAAATGCAGAAGACCATTATGAAGCAGCAATATGAGAATTTTACTGCATCAAGATCTGAAGGACTAGATAAAACCAATGATAGATTTCAGAAACTCATCAGCCTATGATAGGTTTACATCCAAAGGACAGGATAAAACCTCTGTCTGTTTTTAGTTTCTCTTAACTCTTTTAGCTCACAATTCTCTCTGTCTGTTTTTGCTTTCTCTCAATTCTTTTAGCTCACAATTCTCTCTGTTTGTTTTTGTTTCACACATCTCTCTTTCTGTTATTATTCTCACTTATTCTTTCAATTCTCACAGTATTAATTATACGAGTAATAGTAAGTATAACTAACAGTATTAACTCAGCAGTATTAAGTATAACTAGCAAAACTAATTATACTTAACAACAGAAACTTGAAGTTACCAGTACTAACTCAAATTTCCATCCTTAGCATCTTTTACATTCCATTTTAATTATCATTTGTGTATAATCCGCTACATATTAACACAATTAGCCTCCCATCAATCAATACTTCAGAGGTTAAGCATTCCAATACTTGCAATCAGATATTGAAATCTGTTAACCTTTAGAAGACATGAAGAAAATCTGAATTTCAATGGTAAATAAACTATTGGCTTTGATAAGACAAAGGTTGAATGTTACAACTGCCACATGAAGGGGGGGGGGGGGTTACACTTTGCTAAAAGAATGCAGGGCACCAAAGATCAAGGAAATAAGAAATGGAAGGATACTCTAAGGAGGATTATACAGTAGTAGACTCCTACAAATGCCTTGTTGTTCAAGCTGGATAGGTGGTATGATTGGAGCTTTCAGGCTGAAGAAGACCCACAGACTTTGCTCTAATGGCCCATTTGTCTTCAGGTTCATCCAGTTCATCAAGTTCAGACTCTGAGGTACATACTTGCTCTAAAGATTGCTTAAAATCATATGAAACTCTTCAAAAATAGTATGATCCAACACGTAATGCTCTTAAAAAACGCTAATCTAAAATTATAAGTATACAATTAGGTTAGAATCTCTAGAAGCTAAATTGAGTTGTTCATCAAAAAAATGAAGCTGTTTAGAGGAGACATTGCATTTTTAAAATATGATGTTAAGGGTAAAAGATTATTCATATAGTAATAGCTTAAAAATCAGTTTTCCAAAGGCTTTAAAAGAAAAAGATGATTTAAAACTAAAATTAGAAAAGTTTGAAACATCATCTATGAAGCTAGCTAAACTGATAAACAGTCAAGTAAGTGTTAATAACAAGTTTGGTGTTGGATTTGACAATCAAATGAATGAAAATGAATTGCATGATTGTCATCTGAATAAAGGTGAAGTGTTTGAAAGTGCATCTGATAGTAGTGTGAATGAGATTGAAGAGGAAAATAATCAAGTAAATGATAGGTTTTAGAGAGAAGGTTGAGGATAGCCAAGCAGTTTCCCCCTCCCTACACTGGAACTAATGCCCTCAAGCCGTTACGTTTCCTTTGCTAGATTAGATGATTTTGTCTATAAGACTAATGTGAGTGAAACTATCTCTAGTGTGGTCCTAGAATCGAATCAACTGTATCCTAAGTCTAGTAAGGATAGTTTAGAACAACCTAAAGATGTTAGGCCTAGTGCTCTTATTATTGAAGAGTGGGAGTCTGATAGTGATGATGATTGTGTGATTAGACCTTTATTTGAACAGAATAAACCTAGTTATGCTAAAATTAATTTTGTTAAATAAATGAAAATATTAGGAAATCTGTTATTAAACAACACACATATAGGCAAGCTAAAAACCTTAGGAAAAGTCAGAGTCCTAGGGTTGATAAAAGAAATTGGAATGGAATAATGACTCGGAAACTAGAAAAAGGTTTTAAGTTAATAAGAAACTTGTTTTGTATGTGAAGACTAACCCTTAACCAGAGACTATAACTTTTAGAGAATAACATGGTTGGAAAATATGTGGTTGAGAATATTAAGAAGAGTACTGGTCAAAGGGAAGTTAGACCAGTATGGAACAATGCTCAGAGGGTGAATCACCAAAATAAATTGACTCACACACATCCTAAAAGAAATTTTGTTCCAACTGCAATCTTAACAAAGTCTGGCAATGTACCAGTTAATACTGCTAAGCAAAGCTCCCCAAGAGCAGCAGTATTAAAGACATGACCCTCGATTTCTAGTTTGAACCCTTAATAACCTTATCAATCTCTACTAGTTGCCCGCTAGCTATCTCAATCTCATATCTGAAACCTAATTCACTGGGCTCTATGCCTAACAGAGGTATTGATGACGGCAATAACGTCCTATTTTAAATAGCATCATTATCCTATGAATAGTACTCATTTGTATAGATATTGGCAAAGAATTATTACCTAATCATTTAATATTTGAGAATTACAGTAAGTAGGGAGTAATTAGTGAAAGATAGCAAAAGGCGTGCCCATTCTGGAGCTTAAATGCAAGATAGTTTTGAAAAGTAACAATGCTGAAGACCAAAAGTTGTATCCATCAAGTAAGATACGACGTATCTGTGCCTACACTCACCAAAGACCATAGAGGAATAAGCTCAATAGCCGTATCCAGAGAGACTCAATACGCCGTATTCAAAGTATGGAATCAATGTAATATTCTGAAGATATCAGCGTGTCCTCTACCCAAGAAATCCCAATAACGCCGATCCAACACTTTAGATAATGTCGTATCCAACCGAGTCTTCCAGACTTATAATTAAAAACACAAAAAAGAGTTGTTTTCAGTGTGCTAAATCATATTCTCGATACCTAAACCATAAAAGTCGATTTTAGAGGAGAATTAATGTGTCTAAATCATATTCTCGATGCTTTATGCGGATGCTTTAATTGTGACAGAATTAATGTGTCTAGGTCTTAGGATGATGTAACGCCTAAGTCTTAAGAATGATATGCCACCTCGAGAGAATAAATCATTGCACTTAATAAACAAACCAACTTTCTAATCGGATTAATAATGGTTAATATAGTTTTCTTATATAAGGTTTGACCGCTCTTTTATCTTTTGTTAATTAGCTTGCATGGGTTAAAGTGCCTTGAATTGATTGTAGTCACCAACCAAACCGTGCCAGTCTCTCAGGCTGAAAACCCCCTTTTCTCGTTAGAATTAGGATTTAGACTGACATAGGTTTAGAATAGAATTAACATAGATTAGATAGCCAAGATATTAATTAAATTGACAGATTTAACCTCGCTTCAAGTGTCGACACCCCTACTTACCATAAACCTAACTACCGAGCGGGTAACACTGCCGGTACATCGTTTGTTTTTGGTTTAAGATCGACAAATATAAATTTAAAACTTAAATCAATAAAATATACACCACACAACGACACATCAAGTTTTTGGCATCGTTGCCGGGGAAGAAAGGATTATTTTCAAAAGTGTTAAACCTGCTAGTGGTTTAATTAAGAGGGTCTACATGTTAAGTTTGAGAGAAAGAATAGAACTTTAATTTAGAGCTAGGCTTATGGGAGAGACTTTGTGTTAATAGATCATAACCCTTTCTTAGAAGATTACATTGAATTAAATGATCTAAATAAACCATTTGAGCTTAAGAGAAATCAAGGAGATGATTTGATGCCCACCATTGAGAAAGGTGAGGTAATTGAGAAAATTTTAGAACTAGGGATGAAGATCTTGATACTGGAATTGATGATTACCCTAGTTATTGCGACGATGATAAGAAAATCCATATAGATTGCGCCCACAACTTAAAGTTCTCATGCATGATAGGATTTGAATTTACACACGTCAACTTCTACCCTTATTATACAGTCCAATGTGAGATAGTCCAAAGAGGTTCACAATTCAATAATAGGAGATAAATGTGTACAAAGGGGATAATGTTGTAGAGCCATAATGAATGTACATATCTTTGTGGAACTTTCTGTTATGACGATGTTGCAGTTTGGAGTAATATGGTAATTTTCTTATCGTGATGAAGGAATAGGCGATATTATTGTTGGTAACCGTTCTTAAGAGAAGTTGGAATTAAAACAAAATGTTTCGAAGGGATAATTACCCTTTACAATGGTGATGATGAAGTAACTTACCAAATGGTGCGATCACATCCGAGGTTTAAAAACCACACTAATGAGCAATGTAACAAGATCCCACCATTACTAAAGGTAAGTGAGAAAGATGTAAAGAATGAAATCTCGCATGCATACCAAAAGCTTAAGGGATTCTACAAAGGAGTTCTAAATCTAGGACCCGATTACATTCGAAATGCAAGACGAAGAATGGCTCCACAACGCGGGCACATTAGCGTGCATGAAATGGAATAAAGAGGAGCTGAAGAAAAGTCTAACTTAAAGACTTCGCTGTAAATAAAAGTGCTTCCCGTGAGACAACCCGAATTGTTATTTAATTTTGTTATCAAGTTTGTCTTCCCAAACATCAATACGCCGTATCCGCTCCATACCATATGGCGTATTGAATGTCTGGACGTTATCAATCTTTATTTTATTGCACTTTAAAAACATTATTGTTAGTTCTGGCAATACGGCGTATTCATTAACCGGACACTAAAAGCGATGAATCACACAGACTGACCTGTAATTAGTTTGTTTAGTTTAGTTTAAATTAACCGTAGATACCAAGATAGGAATGCACCTGTTTTTCCTATATTTTTTACAGGACCTCATGAAAGAAATATAGACGAAGTTGGTGGAATATATATTATCTGGAATTCTATGTGTAGGCTATTCGTGCTAGGATTCAGACGCTTTTCCAGCACACAATCTCGCTCATAAACGCAACTTGGAGAATCTACCGAGCAAATATCAAGGGAGTTTCTCATTCTAATTCTTTTTAAATTCCCGTATTTAATGTTTTATATATACAACGAGGACGTTGTATAATTCAAGTGGGGGGATGGAATTAGAATGTTTACTTGTCCTAATTTTCACATTAAAATGCTTAAATTATGCTCAAATTTAAAAAAAGCATGACTACTTTTGTGATATTACTGTGATTACATAACCCGCACACATAACCCATATTAGATATTATGAGGATTTAACCTTCCGCTTCTAAATTTTACCTAAATTACCACAAAATATGAGTGTGGCCGGTGATGTTTAAACTTTAGAACTGGCTGGGGTATTTCACTCGAGACCACAGTGATGAAGTACCTGGATTTAGATGGAGTTTACTTGGTTAAATTGGTAAATTTTTAGGATTGACACCCAAATCGCATTACATGTTGCTATTAACTAAACTACACCGTTATTAACCTCACCGTTAAACCCTTTTTCCACTCTCATCTTTAGAGTGATGATCCATTAAAAACAACCCGTAGAGCCAATCCTTTAGGAATTACACCAACTATTTGTTTCGTTACACCCTTACACCTTAACCTACCCTGTTAGATTAAGTTTAATTTACAGTTGCTAGTTGCTTAAAGTGTAAAGTTTGTATTTCTCGAGTCTTGTGTCATTTTCTATCTTTGGTGTGGTAGGAAATTTGCACATTGCAAATGGGAATGTATATTAGTAGTCAAAACTCATGTGATTTTACTACCGTCACAATTATTGGTGAATCCGAAGAACGAAGGAACTATCGAAGAAATTATCCGGAATTATTATGATCTGTGAGAGATTGTGGGGGGGGGGTGAAACTACACCGAGATTCTTTAGAAGATAGTTAGCAAAAAAATCGAAAAAATAAAAAAAATACAAAAAGAGAGAAAGAAAGTTTGAAGATAATCGTTTCGCAAAGAGCATTACCAAAGGAATTACACGAAGGATCGATTATTCGTTGATACGTCTAAAAAATCAACAATGTAGAGTATTGTACAAAGTGGAAGATATCGCCACTTACCTTGTAGAGTATGTAAAGTTTTGGGATGATTGAGAAGTTGATCGTTACGGGAACGCCAACTTAGGTTGTTGTTTTTGATCTATGATCAAGACGTTGTAAATAGTTTGTCTAACATGGTAACGGTCGAGAAAAAAGTGTCCTAGGCAACTTATATCTTAAGTCTTAATCTATTTGTTTCTTGATTTTTATTTAACAACAATTTACTTCCCTCTCACCTAATGATTAGCCGCTGGTTTTACGCGAATGAGGACTTGTTCGAGCATGCATGTCTATTCCGTCGTTATAGCCACGTATGCATGTCTTAGCTGCCTCGTTGGTTTACGACTTTTGGTGAAAGCTAGAAGGTTCCTACCCTATATCATTTTTTATTCTAACCGTTGGTTAAATTCGAATGAGGATGTGATCGAACACACATGTCTATTCCGTCGTTACAGCCATGTATGTGTGCTTCAGCTGCCTTGTTGGAGTGGTACTTCTGGTGAAAGATTGTAGAATGATCAACCGTAAGCCTTTCCAAACAATAACCTATATTTACCTTTATAAACTTGTTACTCCTTGGCTTTAGTGTTAGAGATGTGTATCCTTGCCAAGCTTATGATAGAATACTCGTCACGGCCGAGCAATTGAGTAAATTATTTACATGTTACCACATAGATTAGTTGAGCGATTTGAGTGTTTTTATCTTCCTATTTCGTGAGGTGTTTGGTTGTGTACTTGTAATAGATCAAATAAGTGCTTTAACGGAAAATATCCTTAGGGATACATTTTTATAAACTTCTAAAGGCTACTTGAGGACAAGTATGATTCAAGTAGGGGGATATTTGATGACATCAAATAACGTCTATTTTATAGCGTCATTTATCCCATGTTATTAACCCATTTTGTATAGTTATTGCAAAGAATTGTTACTTAATCGTTTATATTTGAGAATTGCAGTAATTATGGAGTAATTGGTGAAAGTTAGCAAAAGGCGCGCATTCTAGAGCTTAAATGAAGATATTTTGAAGATTGCTATTCTGAAGACCAATACGGCGTATCCATCAAGGAAGATACGGCATATCCGTGCCTGCACTCACCAAAGACCACAAAAGAATAAAGCTCAATACGCTGTATCCAGAGAGACTCAATACGCCGTATTCAAGATATAGTATGTAAATATTCTGGAAGATATCAAGCGTGGTCCCTACTCCAAGAAATCCCCAATACGCCGTATCCAATCCTTGGATACGCCGTATCGAACCGACTTCCAGACCTTATAAATAGAAGACTCAAAAACAAGTTTTAAGTGTGCTAAATCATATTCTCGATACCTAAACCATAAAAGTCGATTTTTAGAGGAGAAAAAGAGTAGAAGAGGTCGAGCAACTTTATCAATTCCATAGGAGACATCGTGTAATTCCATATACTTTAGTAATCATTCAGTTTTTGGTATCATTCGTTAACTCGGTTAGTTTACCTAGGCTAAATAATTGCTCTTGTATTTATTATGACGTTTGAAGGCTAATACCTTCGGGTATTAGCCATTATTATAAAGATCTGAATGTTTAGTATTTGTTTATCTCAATTTCTTGATTTATCGTTGAATGTTTGTTTATGTTTATCAATTTATACTTGTTTACGCGCTTTTGTATGCGACCTATAATTCAATTAGATCTAGTGATACGGACCAA
>BQNB010014074.1:0-59554 GCA_026074375.1 Tanacetum coccineum | reverse complement strand
AGATCGATAGTCATCGTCAGAATCATCGCTAGATACAACTACTCCTACATTAGTAGAAGGGTTCACTTCATCATCATCAGACACTACAACATCATCATCATCAAGTACATGTGCAGCGACATCATCTTCATTGTCTTCATTAGCATTAGCATTAGCATTGTATGTCTTCTTGATTTCATAGTATGACGATGGGAAATTGTATCCTTTACTAGGGGGACATGCTTTTTGGAGAAGAGCTAAAATCAGCATTGTCTTCATTAGCATTAGCATTGTCGTCATTAACTGATGGGGCGTCCACTTCTGTCGATTGAGCATTTATACTCAAATCCATATGCTCTAAACAAGTCAAACCAACAGACAGTGTAACATGTGATGAACTGCTACCATGTATAACATCTTGATCGGACTCTGCCACATCTCGATGATAAACATGTTCGACGACCTTCCAACCACGTGGTTGTCTAGCAAGGTCTTCAAGGTAGAATACTTGTGTTACTTGTGTCGCAAGAATGTATTGGTTATTTTTGTGAAATTCCCTATCAGTCAAACCCGACATCAGTTATTTTATGTAAAGCCTTGATGTGCGAAATCTCTGTTGTAAATTCCAATGTAGTCATATCACAACCCGGGTACAAGTGTACCAGCGGTGGTGGGTGGTGGTGAGCGGCTGTGAGCTGCGGTGGTGGGTGGTGGTGGGTGGTGTGTCGCGGTGGTGGAGAAGGGCCTGGTGGTGGTGGCTGCGGTGGTGGGATTTCTTCAAATAGTGTGCAAAAATCGTCAATGGTGGTTAAGTTTTCGTTTATCTCTTTTTTTGGTCAAGTATGTGAACCAGATCCAAATAATAAGGATAACATTTAGGGTCGACATTTGTTTGAAATTTTGGGTCGACAAAGTCAACCCTAATGTTTTTTATATTTTTTCTTTTAGTCAATCTGGTTAAGATTTAGGGTCGACATGTCTTTTAGATTTTGGGTTGACAATGTCGACCCTAATTTTTTTTTGAAAATTTGGTGCAAATATTATGGCGGGTTGTTTAAATTTGGTGAAAATTTTCATAAATTTGGGGGCAAGTTTAGGGTCGACATTTGTTTGAAGTTTTGGGTCGACAATGTCGACCCTAAACTCTTTACATAAAACCTTTATTTAATAACCTTATATGAAAAATCTTAACCGGAAACCGAACCAAAAACCGAATTCATATAAATATATATATTCTATACATTTATATATATACATAAATACCATTAAAATTTTATCATAATATAATTTTTATAATTTTTTTGTTAAATATCTATATAATTATTAATTTTTTTAAATAAATAGTGAAATTCGGTTATTCGGGTCAACCCGAGAACGAACCGAATTCAAATTCGGTTTTCGGTTCGATTTGGTTGAATTCTAGTTCGGTTCGGTTCAGTTTGGTTTTCGGGTTGGCAACAAAAATTAACCGAACTAATCGAACCGATCAACACCCTAAATGAGTCTCGTTAATATAAACTTAGTAGCTAGAACTGGCATTTACAAACACTTTGTTAATAAAACGGTATACTCGGGTAGTCGGGTAACACACGAGTCATTGATAGTGTCACAGGTTATGTACATTTAAGGTTGTATTAAATTCACGTTTCTCTTTAAACAAAACGAGTTCAAATGACATGTGTCTGTTTATTTTAGTATAGAATTTTTAAATGTAAATTAATTGTTGATGATGATGAAATGGTTTTGTATTAGAGGTTCAACGTATGAGTTAGGGTTAGACATTAGAGGTTCAACGTATGAGTTAGGGTTACACATTAGAGGTTCAACGTATGAGTTAGGGTTACACATTAGAGGTTCAACGTATGAGTTAGGGTTAGACATTAGAGGTTCAACGTATGAGTTAGGGTTCAATATTAGAGGTTCAACGTATGAGTTAGGGTTCAATATTAGAGGTTCAACGTATGAGTTAGGGTTCAACGTATGAGTTAGGGTTACACCGCCAAAAACTCCCGCCAAATACTCCCGCCAAGCACTCTTCTTTACCATAAAAGCAGATAGTATCTTATCCTCCCAAGCACACACACTCTTATCCTCACAACCACATTCACCACCACCTCGATCAACTGCCACCAGATGGAGCGATATGATCAAACTTTTAAGTGCACGTGTGAAAGAGGAGATGTGGTGTTGCGAACATCACGCAAATCTTACAGTTATGGTAAACAATACTACGCATGTCCTTGTTCAAAGGTGAACTATCAAAACATAATTATTTATGTAATATAAAATAATTTGCTTGTCAAAATGACTTTTCTTATGATTTCCTTACTACGTAACAGCCAGGAACCGAAGATAGAGGATGTGGCTACTTTATGTGGAGTGATGACCTCAGGCTCCATGTAAGTTCTTCTTCTGGATCGTCAACACCTCAAAGTTCTTATTCGGGACCTTCAACACGTCCAAGTTATTCTCCGGGATCTTCCAGATCTGCACAGAATCTCGGAAAGGCAGAGTGCTCATATTTTAAGGTTCTTGGCTTGAAAAGTAAAGACACTAAGGCCAAAGATAAAGATAGCTAGAGGGAGCAACTAGAGATGGGAAAGGCATACCCGAGAAACACACACTTGAGTCAGCTGCCATACTTCACACTAGCTCTATAATGACATGGAAAAAACTTGGTTATGGAGTAGTTTTCATAAAATAAATCAATTTAGCATTTTGGATGTAATTTCATAATGCTTAATGTTGAGTGTTTATCGATTTCTAATGAATTTTGATATTATAATAATAAACATTATCGCTTAGGAATCATTCCGTGTATTTTGATTATTTATTATGGTTTAACTACATTCAATTCAGTTAACTTTGAAGTAAATTTATCAAATTATCAAACTAATAAATGATAAAATAAATAAAATAAAATAACATTTAACACTTTTAGTTTTTTTTAATTTATTAATAAAATCCTAAAAAAATTAAAATAATTAGAAAACTTTTAGCCACGATTTATCTGAATTTATAAAAAGTATATAAACTTTTTTTTTAAATAAAGGAATTTAGGGTCGACATTTCTGTTCAATTTTGGGTCGACATTGTCGACCCTAAATTTTTCATATAATGGCGGGCTCACTAAAAAGAATTAAAAATTTGGCTCTGTTTTCTTTAATAAAAGTGGGTCCCATGGCCAACTTAGGGTCGACATTGTCGACCCTAAATTTTTTTAAAATTTGTTTAATATATTTATATATAATTTTAAATGCATTTTATATATTAGAAAAAGTCTAAAGTCATGGGAAAATATTAGGGTCGACAATGTCGACCCTAAATTTCGACCCAAAACGTTTTGTTGACTAATCTGTTTTCTTGAATAAAAGTGGGTCCCATGGCCAAATTAGGGTCGACATTGTCGACCCTAAATTTTCTTCGACCCAAAACCCTTATATTGTTGTAGTGTTTGACCCGCTTTGACTATTTCTAAACTAAGCTAAAGCTACTAAATAAAGATAAGCTAAACTAAGCTAAGCTGCTGCACATTTCCTTAAGCTCTTGGTGTGGTATTAGTAGCTTGTAGATAGCACTGAGTTGATTATACCATTACGTATACTTATATAAATTGAAGTGTGTACAAAAATGTAATGTTTTTGACACTTAAAGCGTAGAGAGACACATGTGAATCGTGTAAAATTTAAGTGCCACAACATGCTACACTTATGAGTGTGTGTGCATGTTATTTTACAATTATGAATGCGAAATTTGTTATGATGTTCCATATTTCTGCACGATTATTGATGTAGACATTTGCTCAATAAAATATTGATGTACACATTAAACCCAAATTAATTCGCAAAATTTTATATGGTTTGGAAGCATATGTATGTACTTATGAGTGTCTTGTGGTCGCTCACCAAACTCAGGTATGTGCTTGCTAGTTCCTGAAGAATCTTTATTGATGTGGAAAGAGACACATAGAGATCGATCAAGGAGGTTAATTGCTGCTAAATCTTAAAATTAATACTTATATCTAAATTAACTACTGTACTTTTTTTTCAACCCTTAAACACATTTAAGCAATGCCAAGTTACTATCGTTGTAGTTAAAAATCAAACAAAAAATATAGTCATGTGTGGAAAACGTGCATGCATGATACGTAATAAGTAAAGTACATTAAAACCAAATGGCTGCAGGTACTCGTTTTGGAATGAAATATCGCGTGTGACAAGTGCAAATTTATTGTGTATGTTTTATTATACTTAATAAATAAAAGAAAAAACATAGCTAATTATATATACGGAGTATATAAACTTGTAATATACTTGGTCGTAAGTAAATATGAAAGTATTTGAACTGATTTTAAATAAGATAATGAAAGTATACTGGAGTAGAAAGAAAACGACAATAAGAAATATAGAAGACTAACATATGGTATATTCATCATCTTCTGAATCATGAACTAGCCTGCACAATGACAACAGCCACTTATTTATCTTAGAAAACCAAAAACAAACAGTAAACGATTTATCTCAAAATTAAATACCTCACCAACAGTTTTTTCCTTATTCTCGTAGGAGTGGTGATTTGCAAACTCTAGTAATTGATTTGCACACTCAAATTATATGTGTCTTGACATTTATACCCTTGCATTATTTAATAGAGTGTGTAAATATTAAGGGTATAATAGGCATGACACAAATATTTTGAGTGTGCCAATAAATTTGTAGAGTGTGCAAATCATCTCCCTTCTCGTAGATAACTGTGATTCTAAGTATGGACGTGATACGCTTATTTATACAAAATATAGCACTGCATGTAACGTGTGTGGTTGGAATAACTTGTTACGACTTGTTGTAAGAATATAATAAAATAAATAAAGTTAAAGGCTTGCAGCATAAAATGCTTTTAGCTAGTTCAACAGGTGAAAATACTACATTAGGATGATAGCTGGATAGTGTTTAGCACTTTTTTTTTGTCAAGGATAATATGCTAGGAACGAGTTAGCTAGAGTAATTTGTAGAATGTTCAACCAATCAAAATTCGCTGTTGCATGAATGTTATTTGATAAATTCCCTATTCCATGAATGTTATTTGATAACCATAATTTTTGATTGTTTATTAAAAGGCTTTGAGTCTGAAATGTGATTCACACACATCTAAACCTGAATGTTTAGTTGAAAAGTATGAATCTGTAATAGCAAACAAGGTCGGGTTTGTCATGAAAAAGTGGGTTAATATATTTTATAAAGAATGTTTTTATATGTTGAAATGGTTGAATTTCTGGACCGTTGAATTGAGCGAAGATATGAATAGTTGGTATATGATGTAATGTGATATAAGTTGAATCGTTGGGTTATAATAAGTTGTTAATATGTTGAATCGAATAAGAATATGTTATAACTGAATAGCACTTATATGACTTTAAACAAATTGCATGATCATTTTATAAGTTCATTATTATTGGAAAAAGTGTTGGATACTATATAATGTGTTTTGTACGTGAACTCCATGAATTCTCATTAGCCCTTTGGCTAACCCAAAACTCTTTTAGTATTTTTGCAACCGTGATGAGCTGCCTTAGAAGTCAAGAGATTTTTTGGGTTTGATTAAGAGCAGACGCTTCCGCTAATATAAGGTAAACTAGAGGGTTTAACGTTCCAAAAAAGGTAGGGTGTTACATATTTCCTACGTACAACTCATATTATAGGCAGATATATATATAACTCAAGTTGCCCCAACTAAATGAAGCATATTATTTCCGCTCTTGTCTACACACCCCAGAATGTAAGTTCCTTCATTGATCCCTTCTCGTACAATAGGTTGTAGATACCTTGATGGCGGTGCATAACAGCTATGAAATATAGTATAGTTATATACTCCTGTTAGAATCAATGATTACCGTCCTCTCTCTCTCTCTCTTGACAACGACAACAACAACTTAATAGGTAACTACTAGCATGTTACCCGTGCAAAGCAGCGGTTTTGGGGGCATTAAAAATAAAAAAACTAAAAATTAATAAAAATATATCAAAATGGATGTTGAATTAAACAACATAAAATTTTCGAAAATATGGTGAAATTAAATCATAAAAAAAATAAAGGTGATTTTTAATTAAGAAGTGACACATGTCACTTTAGTGTTTCCCTAAAATGAGATGGATGGTCAAGATTGCAAATAACAAAAAGTTGTTACAAAAGGTTGTTACGAGATGGATATGTTTGTTGTTAAAAATGATAATTTCATAAAAAGAATGGGAAAAGTCTTAGGGTGTGTTTAGTTGGGGAAAAATATCTCATTTTTCCAAGAAAATTTTCATTTGAGAATGAAAAAACTGAAAACTTGTTTAGTTGCACTTTTTTTCAATATTTTTCAAAAAACAAAAAATTCTCATTTTCTAAATTTATATGGAAAAATAGAAAACCACAATTTACTATTCTCTATTTCTTTTTTTCCATAACAAAATAAAACGTAAATATAACTCAAACCAAATAAAACGTGAGTACCAGTATTCTAACCCTATCTAGATGTGGCAAATGGGACGGATTGAGTCGGTTTGGGTCAGGGGTCAAATGGGTCATGGGTCAAACAGATCATGTTTTAAAAATGGGTCTAACAGGTCATGGGTCAAACGGTTTGGGTCAGGTCGACCCACTAAATTATGGTGGTTTCATACATTTTTGAACATTTTATACGTTTCGTCAGTTTTTTTACGTTTTCATCGGTTTTTTCCCTTTTTTTACGTTTTCGTTCGATTTCTTACGTTTTTGTCCATTTTTTACGTTTTTTTACGTTTTTTTACGTTTTCGTTCGATTTCTTACGTTTTCGTCCGTTTTTTATATTTTCATCCGATTTCTTAAGTTTCCGTCCGTTTTTTTACGTTTTCGCTCGTTTTCTTACGTTTTTGTCAGATTTCTAACGTTTTCGTCTGTTTTTTGTACGTTTTCGACAGATTTCTTACTTTTTCGTCCTTTTTTTATGTTTTCAACCGATTTCTTACGTTTTATACGTATTTATTTGTTTTAAAAAAAAGATCAAAACGTAAAAAAAAGACGAAAATGGACGGAAACGTAAAAAAACAGACGAAAACGGACGTAAATGTAAAAAAAACGGACGAAAACGTAAGAAATCTGACGAAACCGTAAAACATCGAACGAAAACGTAAGAAATATGACGAAAACGTAAAAAACCGGACGGAAACGTAAAAAACGGAGGAAAACGTAAAAAACGGACAAAAACGTAAGAAATCGGACGAAAACGTAAAAAAAAAGACGAAAACGTAAGTAATAAGACGAAAACGTAAAAAATGGCGAAAACGTAAGAAATATGATGAAAACGTAAAAAACGGACGAAAACGTAAAAAAACGGACGAAATCGTAAGAAATCGGACGAAAACATAAAAAAAAGACGAAAACGTAAGAAATCGGACGAAAACGTAAAAAAGCTGCCGAAAATGTAAAAAACTGACGAAAACGTAAGAAATCGGACGAAAAACAGACGAAAACGTTAAAAAACAGACGAAAACGTAAAAAACGGGCGAAAACGTAAGAAATATGACGTAAATATAAAAAAACGGATGTAAACGTTAACAACAGACGAAATCGTAAGAAATCGGACTAAAACGTAAAAAAACTGACGAAAACATAAGAAATTTGACGAAAACGTAATGTTAATTGAGATTTATATATGTTCGGTAATGTTAATTTCGAGTATACTACAAATTAAATATATGGTTATGATTGTAGTTAGTTTTTATTAATTTCATTTGTATTTTATTTTTTATTGTTTTTATAATCGTATATAAAGAGCTAATATGAAAAAAATATTAAATATAAAAAGAAAAATAAGTGAAAATAGATCCATCTAAACATCTTTTCATTTTTTAAAACGAAAAATACAATTCTTATGTTTTCAAAATTCTCAACTATTTTCTGGAGTAGAAAACCCATCTCCTTCTCTAGGAATTTAGAAACAGAAAAACATGAAAATTTTTCCACAACTAAACACCACCTTAATTTTCAGACTTTTTAAATATAGACGTGTCCTAAATGATTTATAATGTAGTATAGATATAGCTATATCACTTGAAAGTATGATATTCGTGTGTCACTGTTGTTTACGATACTCATTTTAGCTTTAGAATGTTTAGTTGACCCCTCGTGGCTGTATTAAACTTACACTTTCTACATTCCTAGTTGTGCTCTTAGAGAAGAAGAAGAGTAAACTCTTCTCTTCTATAGTATAAAGATCAAAGAGTTTTTGGGCTTCTTGATAAGACATAAAATAAACATATATATAAAATGAGTCCATAACTTGAACTTCAATTATATCATTATATTAGTGAACCAATCTAGTCCAATCCAATTATTGTAAAATTTTGAAAATATTATCATCTCACAGATGAAGAAGTGAGCAAGTCTTTCTCCAATGGATTCTAACAACGCAGACTAGGCATCTTTATCTGATTTCAATTTCTATATTAGTAATTTAAGCTTCCCCAGTTTCATTGCTATTTTCATTTAGCTGCATTGGCCGTAGAATCAAATAGGTGACTGACCACACTTAAAATAATCGATCGAGACCTTACCTTGGTCTTCCTGCAGTGCTATAGGCTTTTGCCTCTCTCTATGGGCTTCGGGCTAAGGCCCTAGATCCTCCACTAAATCCACCAACTGTGAGACTGAGTGTATTACTTTCTCTTAAGACTACAGAGGTACGTAAAGTAGAGATCCCTCAATTCCACTATCTCTGAATACTTTTCTTTCTGGGTGACCAATCAATTTTTCTACAGAGGGCTTGATCCCGGCGCAGTTTATCTAAATCGGATATGTCGGCGAATATTCTCTTATCTTCTCACCCGAACGGAAATGGGGTTGGGGGAGGGAAAGTGGGTTCCCTTCATCTTCCATATCCCCCTAAGTAAATCTGTCAATCTTGAGACAATTATCGCCTAACTCGCTATACTTTTGAGCCTTTCACAAAAGGAATTCGTCCAGCTCATGGATAGTTTCAACTTTCAAGGCTTGGCTAAACTGAGCTTTCACCTAGAAATCCGGCTTCTATTGAACTAACTTACTTACATTGCAAGAAAGACGAAGACAGAAGGTGCGAAGCCGGTCTTTAGGCCCTAGGAATGAAAGATCCCAAGATCCTCCCTTCTTTTCTGGGAGGGGCTAGTTGTCTTTGTTCGAGGTCTCTTCCTTCTTGTCTTCTTCAAGCGGGTATCCGATCTTAGTTAAAATAATCACTCTTATTACCTCAAAAGGGAGTTCTATCAGTGACCCAGTTCTTTGAGTCGAGCCAAAGCCTTCTGTTGTGAGTGAAGGAGATTCCGATTAAGTGGGGGAAGGAAAGCAAGCCAAGTACTTCGTTTCGAAAGCCCTCGATCTAGTGCTTATGCGCCAAAGAAGGAAGAAAGTTATACATACTATGGTATTAAATAAAGGTTAGTTAGTAAATGTTCCCCTTACTAGTTCAAGTAAGAAATTAAAAACTACCTTGTGGGGTCTAGCTTCTTGCCCTGATCTTTACACCCCTGTAAAAAAAAGAATAAAAAGAAGAGAAGACTGAACTGCATTATTCCCTTGACCCTTAATAAAATAAGGAACTGGTTTGAAAGCTTCACTCATGAGCTATCTTACTAAACTAAAGGAATTCCAATTTCCTAAACAGCCTAGTCCTAAACAACAGCTTGAGCTGATACATCTGATGAAAGAAGATATCCCAAGTAGAAAGGGCCTTAAGGCGTCATAGGGTCGTCAGACTCTTCTCTCTCTGTAAGGCATGGAATAATTACTACTTCCAAAAGTTATCCTGAGATTTATTACACTTGTAAAAAAAATAAAAGCAAGAGTTCGGGAGTACTTGCTACGTACATGGATTTCCCTTCGGGTTAGTAGCTCTGTTAGCCTGACATCATTAAATTTCACTCTTGTAAATAGAATAAATGGTTGTTCCAAATTTCTTAATAGTAAAGGATAGGCTACTGATACTTTATAAGACTACAAGGCGTCATGCTCTATAAGATAGAGACCACAAGGGGAGAAGAACATCATCAAGTTCCTTTTTTCCGGCTACCTATAGGCGAAAGAATTTGACTTTTCTCGGCAGACTATTCATAGGTGAACGAATTAGGCTTTTGAGAAGGACTAAGCAGCAATCTCAGTGAAACGTGAGAGGCTCATTGCGTATGAGCTTCAATAGTGAGAGCTAAGCTAGGAACAGGGAAAGATGAGCAGAGAGAGAAGGACTTTCTAACTGAACTTGACTTACCCATAGAAGGAACATTTTAAAGGGTTTAGGTTTTTGGTTGAATACCTATCCCTGCCTTCTAGCATTCATGCCTAGTCTTTCAGATTTATCTATCATTCCATACCGGATTTCTGATATATCTATCTTTTTTATTAGGATTTCGTATCTATCTTTCTCATATTTGACTGATTTTGTATGCTCATGCCTAATCCTCTTGATTAGACTATCTATACCTATCTTTATATCCAGATTTTTTATCCATCTCTAACCTCTTCAAGGCATGGGAACCCTAAAAAAGCAAAGGAGAGGCTAGCGGCGAAAGCAGATTGATAGGGGGTCACCCAGCTCTTTCTAACTAAAGGTCGGCGTATCCTATCACCTAATCTTTCTAAGGAGCGAGAGCATGGGAAACCTCTCAGATTGAACTAAGCCTTCTGAAGCATACCTTGCATCGTCTAACTTCCCCCACTAAATCATGATTGAATGTCTCATTTTCTTCCTTCTTCTTTTTGGTCTTTGACACCATTCGTCTAATCATGGCTAAGACTCACAAACATTCTCTTTGCCAGCAGGCTCCCACTTGCAGGTTCCGGTCTTACTGGCCTATAATCTAGATTGATCTATTCAGATTGAGGAAACACCAAGTTCAAGTCTTGTTTCTATGCCCCAACTAGATAAACTCTTAGATTTCTCACTATTCATATAAAAATGGGTAAACAGTCTTTCTCAGACTCAAATCCTTCTTTGTTTATGCCACGGACTCCCCGAATAGACTTATAGCAGCAATACCAGCCAGAACCTTTGATGAGACCGATCCATCATACTATCACTCTCCGCTATTAGAGAGGCTTTTCACCCATATGCGGGTCATCCTTCTCTAATACCTGCTATAGGCAAGCTAAAATAAGGGTCCACCCTCATGCTTTAAGCCTATAATAAGGTATAAAGAGGTATCCTTAATGTGGTTTTGACTTAGGTAAAATAGCATTCTAATGGGATAAAAATCCCCTGACATGTATTGGATGAAAGGTCCTCTGTAACACCCCCAAATTAGGTCGTAGCAAAATAATGAGTCCGGGAGCGTTACTTCATAGATCAATAGCACAAGATATGAGAACAACCTCTAAAAGAGTCGTTTAAAATACGAAACATTGGATTTATTGAAATTGTTTAATACAAAGCGCAACGGCTTAAATTGTTCAACATTTGATAACAAAGATTTTAGATCATAACAAAAATCCCAAGATGTAATGACTCCAAATCTTTAATGCATGACTCCCCAAAAGAGTATCCCAATGTATCCTTAGCACGTCGCGCCTCATTGACATGAGAAAACATGCTTTAAAACGTCAACATAAAGTTGGTGAATTCATAGGTTTATGTAAATATAATGTAGGACCGCAAGATTTCCAAGTGTATGATAATGCAACAGATGCAAACATCACAAAGTGTAATTACGTTTCCCTAAGCTCATGACACTGAAGCTCGACATGTATGAATTGCAATATAAATTGCCAACATTGCCCTTGATGATGTTCTAACCCGCAACATCCCAAATCCGACATGGTATACGTCCGTTGTCCGGCAAACCGGCACAGTGAGTGCTACTCACCCGAACGGGGATGTCAATCCCAAATAGATCTATTTATAACATTCGCGCTCACACAAAGTAATTGACAGTTCATGATAATGGGCACAGTGGGTTATCGCTACTTAGGCAAACACGTAATCATGATAAAATGTACACTTGCGTCCAATTTGTAAAACAATGCATGTTTCTCACCCCAAAAGTTGTAAATCATTGATATAGTAAAACATGGGGCTATGAACTCACCTTAGTGAATAAACTGATGTATATGAATCAAGTGAATGGAAACGTCACGGATAAGACCGAATGCAACCTAATTAAATATAGGCCGTATGAGTACAATGTACTTAATAATACTACATCACAAGTTATATAGTTACACCACCACCTAATAGTCTTTGTTTAGTTTTAAATGTCAAAACAATGTTTAAACCGTACTTTATTGAATAAAGGTGTTTGTATTTGTATCCGTAAAATAAAGTGTGGTTTTCGTCTCACAATTGATTGTTTGTTAATAATACATGTTTTAATATTATTATTGATTATATAATGATATTATATAATTGGTTTAATTGTTTTTATAAAATAGTGCACAAAAGTGAAGATAGTGCATACGGTTTTATAAACCTCGTATCTTTATCGTTTTAACTCCGTTTCAAGTGTTTCTTATGTCCACGGTTTCGTATTAAGAAAATCTATCAAAATATTATATTTATAATATTTATGCCCCTGATGAACAGTAGTTAGAGGGGCAACAGGGAAGATTCCTTGAGAGGCCGTGGTCCTATGGGGATTACCGGTCCTTTGCAAGAATCTGTTGTCAAATGCCTGTGAGGGAGGAATGCTTCATCCCTATTCAAGATCACTAAATGTCAGGAATCTGCAGCGCGCAGTGCTTTATCTTCAGGTTTTTAATCCTTTTGGCCTTTTTTTTACTATTTTATTGTCTCTGTCTGCAACTTGGTTACCTTTCATTTTATTCTACGTGCTTTTGGAAGATCTCGGGCCGAGCCATATTTTTTTCTTGCTTGCGGTTCAAGGTGAGTCCACTCTTTTCTGTACTATTCTTTCTAATAGCTTTCTCTATGTATGAGACCCTGGATCTCACGAAACACGTGAACCCTGGAGGCACAGAGGGTTCCTCTGGTGCTGGAAAGGCAGATCCGTCTGCGTCAACCTCCCAAGACGCTTCTAGCAGAAGCGAACGTCCATTAGAAGTTTCCCAAGAGGAACTGTGGACGAGCGTGGACCGTGTAAGATCCGAAAGAAACGTAGTTTTGGATTCCGACTGGACGTCGGAGTGGGTCACCAGCCGGGAGAACCGGCTGGGGGATCTCATTAATGAGTTGAGGGGCAGAGAACACATGCGCCCCCTCGCACCTTACCGGCTTCAAGCCGTGGTAGATTATTTGGGAAGCAAGTATTCGGTCGAATCCTTGGACGAGATCATCTTAGATGTCAAAGAGAAGGGAGTAGGGAGCTCCTTCTATAACAAATCGAAGATAGATCATGATCTCCCTACGGAGAGGGCATTGAAAGCCTCCGAAGCGACTTCCCACAAAAGGATGAAGTCCCTAAAAACAAAACAAAAAAAAAAAAAAAAAAAAAAAGCTTCCCTCATTACTTATCCCTTTCCTTCCGTTGGTCAACAACCAACAAATCTTATCTGTTAGTTCTATCATACTCGTAACAGAAGGCCTCACTTTCTGTATGGGGGAAATCCATTATTCTCAATCAAAAAAAAGTAAATGCCTCAACAGGATAAATTCACTTAGTTCACACAATGTTTACTCGGTCATGCCTTATTCCTCTTTACTTTCTATATGCCATATGCAATGATGGAGATGACTACTTGGGATCAGCAGAATTCTAAAACTACTACAACTGCTTTCACACCGACAACAACATCCAGAGCAAGGACCCCAACAGTTTGGAAGATATCTTGAGAAAAGGTTTTTTAAGCACCGTCTATCCTTATATGTACTCCAGTTATCGAAGTCTCCCAATGGTGTAAGGCCGTCGACTTATTGGGAAAAAGGAGGAAGATCACTTTGATCTCTTGTTTCGGAGAAATCAGTGGCTCACGAGGAATGGAAAGGAACATATTATATTTGATCTCGGAAGTTCCTCATATAGCACTTCACCAACCCTGGATGGGGGATCACTTGTAGGAATGACATAATGCTAATCCATGTTTCCACACGGCCAAGAAGCATCGGTTTTTAATCTCATTATGACTTGGTCGATCAGAAAGATTCTTTCTCGATCAGAAATAGTGGAAATGGAGGGCACTACAGAAAGATATACTCCTTTCATCGCCCCGCGAGACAGACGTTCATAAAGGTTCTCGAGATCTCATCGCTCTTTTTTTTTAGTGGTGGAATAGTACGTGAAGGGAGCGAACCAAGCAAGCCACTAGTAGAGTAGTCCTTCCCCCGTGTTTAAAATGAATGCCAGCCCAACCAGAGAGATCAACCAGCGCCATTGATGATAGGCCCGGCGGAAAGTTTTCACGAAACCGAACTGATGGAATTGTTACTTTCCAAAAATGCTTTCTGAAAAGAAAGAAGGTCCATTTTCCCACGTAGTTCGTCGGTCAAACCAACAATTCTCTTCTCAAAGTAATAGGGAGATCCTTTTCTAGTTAGACTTCTTGCAATGAAAGAACCATCCCTTCCTATTTGTTTGGTCTTCCAGATAGAAAGAGAAGACCCCAAAGAGCCTACTTTACACTTTAGGGGCGGGGGTGAATGGGGGGTTACATGCAACCGAGGCAAAGTTGTTTATGATTGAATCTCAGAGGCACTCTTATCATTTGGTAGATCCAAGTCTATGGCCTATTTCGGGTTCACTCGGAGCTTTGGCAACCACCGTAGGAGGTGTGATGTACATGCACTCATTTCAAGGGGGTGCAACACTTCTCAGTTTGGGCCTAATATTTATCCTATATACCATGTTCGTATGGTGGCGCGATGTTCTACGTGAATCCACGTTGGAAGGACATCATACCAAAGTCGTACAATTAGGACCTTGATATGGGTTTATTCTGTTTATCGTTTCGGAGGTTATGTTCCTTTTTGCTCTTTTTCGGGCTTTTTCTCATTCTTCTTTGGCACCTACGGTATAGATCGGAGGTATTTGCCCCCAAAAGGGATTGTGGTTTTAGATCCTCGGGAAATCCCTTTTCTTAATACTCGTTTCATCTGGAGCTGCCATAACTTGGGCTCATCATGCTATACTCGCGGGGAAGAAAAAACGAGCAGTTTACGCTTTAGTAGCTACCGTTTCACTGGCTCTAGTATTCACCGCCTTTCAAGGAATGGAATATTATCAAGCGCCCTCCACAATTTCGGATAGTATTTATGGTTCTACCTTTTTCTTAGCAACTGTCTTTCATGGTTTTCATGTGATTATAGGTACTCTTTTCTTGATCATATGTGGTATTCGCCAACACGTTGGCTTTGAAGCAGCTGCATGGTACTGGAATTTTGTAGACGTGGTTCGGTTATTCCCATTTGTCTCTATCTATTGGTGGGGAGGTATATGAAGGAACGAATCAGTGGATTGAAGAATGAAAGCTCGAAGACAAAGAGAAGCGGGCTTTTCCAAAGAATTACTGCAGCTTTCCCACTCCCTTTGATTATCATATACAAAAAAGTCTCTTCCACTTTCCTACCAAATCTCTCTTTATTCTGGCACATAAATGAAGGGATCGAAGAGATTATGGCAGATCATGTTCACCAAGAAATGACCCGAAATTGGATCTTGGTCTATTTGAGATTGTTCCTTTTAATCGTAATCAAAGATGTTTTCTTGTCTCTCGTTTCTTTTCTGAACAAATCGAAGAACCTAATGGATCGAACTCATCCTTGGCTGCTACGAAAGAAATAGGCCTTGCGTTGCGGAAGGAACGTTCTGCTCTGAGTTGAAGGCAAGAGCTCCTTCCCTCCCTTCCTTATCGACATTAGCTGTATCCCATATCTCCCCATATCGTATTTAACTAGACCCCATCCCTCGCTTTGACTGTTCACCATATGTGTATCGTACCGACCCCATATCATACGTACAAGAATTGATTCCTTCTCCCCATATCACTCATTCACATGCCATCTCATTGTTCACCCGGAAAATCTTCTTGTTTAAGACAGATCGCTTCCCTCAGTCAGCGGGAGGCCTAGTCGATGTAGGCCCTCAAAGCAAACGGCGGGCAGACCAGTCGAAGGAGTAGTTCACTTACCTGTTTGTACATATACTATACTCATACCCATATTACGATACATATGTGTTCACCCTATCTTGCTTTCACGGCTTTGACCGGGAACCAAACCAAAGAGCCAATACACCAACAACCAAGGAACGGGAGTGGGTGGTCCCTAGGAACGGCAGAAAGGAAGTACTGGTTCAACCAGATACGAGTGACGGAACCGGTGTTGATCAAAGACATGCGCCGAGTGCCAGGAATGACTATAAGCCGATAGAGTCGTTTTAACATGCCATGAACCGAGAGCCGCCCAGGGACTGGACTCCACTAAGAGGTTCTTTCTCTCACGTCATTTCGCCCGCCCGTTTCATTTCCTTTTGCCGAAGTTCGTTCAGTCGGTAAGCATCCCGTTAGCTCTTCATATTTCCTAGCCCATCTATCCCCACTATCTCCGAATTCTGTAAGCCGTAATAAGTCCGTAAAATGTGAATAAAGTCCTCACGCGAAAGTGAATCGCCTTCGCTTATCTTGTTTTTTAAGGTCAGTTCTTGTATGATGTCGACGAAGGTCTCATGTTCACGATTATTATTCTTGCAAAACTCGGAAAGTATGAAAGCACATTTATTCCTCAAGCTGTCGATTGTGTCAGTCGGAAGTGCATACGGCAGATCAGCTTCCTCTACCTAGGTATGGATTGGATGCTCCTCCTGCTCGGGCAGGACTCTCAGACGGCTATGATCGGACAATAGAGTATGTAAGATATAGCTCGTGCCTCTTAGGCTTAACAAGATGGGGTTCGGATGAAAACGGATCCCGCTAATCCAGTCTATTCTATTTTGAATAGTCCAGGTAGTTGACTACAGGATCGGATCCTCTGTCTTTGCCTGAAACTTTCACTGTCTGTCAAAGGAATAGCTGAACTACTACATTGATTAGGCGGATCTAACTCTTTTGAGAAATGCCCAGAGGCGTCTGTCTACTAGTTCAGTTGAGAACAAGGTGTCGAACTAGACTGATAACTGATCGTCTATCGAAGCGCCTCTTTAAAGGCAGGATGCCAAGAATCGTGCCTCTATATACGAAGAGCAGGCATGCGTGGGACTTTAGGACAAGACTCCGTAAGACCTTTGTTTAATATGCCTTTTGTTTACGACGAATAGGAATAGGTTCTTTTCAGATTTGACATAAGAGGGTAATTCGTCAAATTGGAATCGGATCTAACATGTGCAGCCTAAGCTTACTTCTCTTGGCTCCCGGCGGGGTTGTCTAGTCCTAAAGCTAACCAGTTTACTTACTATTATATAATAAGCCTTAGCCTTCGGCCCATGAAATAGAGATGGCCCGGACCCAAGATTCAGATGGGCTGGATGCTTGGATATTCTTTTCTTTCTTCTAGTAGGGTGGTATGGTAATCCATTTCTTACTTACCAGGCTGGGATATAATCTAAGGTAAGGTTGCTTTCTATGTAGGTAGGAGAGCCTAATCTCTGTACTAGCTCTATCTATCAGGGAAGAAGGGAGGCGATTTCAAAGCGAAACATTAACTGAAGGATGCGCTTGCCCATGGCCTCATCTTCCCATTTTTTGAGTCTTTAGTCACCAAGAAGACTACTTTTGTAGCTTAAAAACTTAGGACACCACTTTTTCTAAAGTCGGGTGCAAGTCTTGCTGAGTCAACTCTCAACTCATAATTTATTAAGAAGAAAGCTTAAGAAATTGGCAAGAAGTACGATAGGAGGAGCATTAGTAGCGAATCCCTAAGATTGGAATTCAATCTCGAGAAAGTCATGAAACTTGAATTCAAATTGAATAGATCCGTAAAGCAGAATAATGATTGTCATCTGAAGTAGCCATCCCCCTTTCAGTAGTTGAAATACTTTCATCTGTCTAAATGCTTTCCGTAACTCCTTTGATCGAATTTAGAGTAGCTCGTGGATGAACAGATTCGAGAATCAATAAAAAGGTTCCGCTAATCAACTGATACCGTAGTAGAAGATTCGGCTAGTGATCCACCTCTATATTTCCTAATAGAAAGAGTTATTCTATGAAAAAAATATCATTTTTTTCTTCTTCACATATACAAGCTAAAACTACAGCCAACAAGGTGGAAGTTGTGTCTTTACAGTAACTCTCCTCTAATAGCGTAGGTCGTCCTCCTCTATGTGTCTACAACTTAGGATTCTATTGGAGCCGTGCTTGCATAGCATGATGATGATAAGAAGAAGAGAGATTTGGACTAATTTAGCTAAGTTGTTCAATGATAATAATGCATAAAAGAAATTTACAGCTATGGAGAAAACCTGTGCAGCAGTCATAGCAGCGCTTTCAAGTTAAGTTATGGAAGTTCTGTTTTTTTTTTAGGAAGCCAACCATGCAAGAAAATCTGTTCTACGATCGAGTATTGTGCCTATTGGATTAGCTGCTATTGGGAATCTATTTTGTATTATAGATTTCTCTTCCATTCAGTCCCTTGTCCATGAATGTGACTCCCTTCCTGGAAGGTCTCCCACGTATAGAACTATAAAGAAATGCTTATAAGGTCTTTGGTCACTCCTTGGTAGCCTGTCCTAAGTCTAAGAAGTAGGTGACCCCTAATCCACCTGAGGGTGGTAGCAAGGCTACCTCTAAGGGCGATTGGATTAAGGTACAGAAGAAGGGAAAGGGGAAAGATGTTCTAGATAACAGAGTTTCCGATCTGTCTGTCTCTTCATAAGAGCGAGGGTTTTGAATATTAGTCTTGTTGTCCGCTCTGAGCCTGAGATGATTTCTGATCGTTTAGAGGATCCTGTTAGCCTTGCTCCTCTAGCCTTCAACAGTCAGGGTGAGTTGCCAGCTTCTTCTTTGGGGTGAAGGCCCTTCTAACTCGGAAGTAGGGTCATAGTATACGGATACCCCTGTGATAGACAGGGATCTTTCTCTTGTTACAGGTGAACATTCTGAGGGGAAACCCGCTTTGGCCTTTTCTACTCCCACTAGGATTTCGTTAGGGGGAAGCTCTGAACCCCTCACTCTTTCTCTGGACCATAAGCCTTTGGGTGGTTGGTAAGGTTGTCGACTCTGAACGAATGATTTTATGTGAAGAAGAGGTGGTCACTATTATAAAGAATCAGATCCTGTTACAGTTAGGAAATAAAGTGCCATCCGAGAGTCTTCTTCGTCTTTTGCCGAAACACTTTTCTCTAAATGTAGTGAAGTGAGCTAAAGGAGAGGATGGATGCAATGAAGCTCGACCAGCGGGAGAGGAAGCATGATCAATCCGATCTTGTTTCAGAAGCTGTGTTAGGATTATGAAAATCCATGTAAAAGACTCGGTCACCCCATGTTATATCTAGCATAGGTTAGCTCGTAGTCTTAGTTTTAATCATTTAGTTACCGTACGACTTATGGTGTTGGGCCGGGTCTTTACCCACTTGTTAGCCCACTCCATGGCCTATTTAGGGACACCAAAACATTTGTATAAATATCCCTTTCCAGCCATGGGAAGGGGTTGGATATTCATTTTATCACAAACACACACTAAGTGATTTTCTCTCTCTAGAACTCCCACTTTCTCTCTCTAGATAATTTGACCAAACATTAATCCTAGGCTTATGTTATAATTTCCAATATACTACAATTGGTATCAGAGCCCATGGGATGATTAGATAGATTGTGTGTGCGTTTTCTTGGTTGGTTTAGATCAAAAGTTTGGTTTTTGAAGGTTTATGGTCTTTTTCTTGACACTCTTTGATTCTCACATTTGTGATGTTAAAGTTAGTGTTCTTATAGTTGTTATAACCTTCTAGGATCAAGTTGTACAAAAGAAACCAAGCAAAAACGTTCAAAAGGGTGATTTTTAGGTGTTTTTAGGTGAAAAAGTTCGTATTTTTCTTCACTGCGTTTTGCCTCTCTGAGACATTCTTCATTGCGTTTTGCCTCAAATAGTACACTGCGTTTTGTATCGTACAATAGTACTGCGTTTTGTCGTATTTGGGGTTGCGTTTTGGTCACTGCGTTTTGGTTATTGAAGGTTGCGTTTTGCCTACTTGAAGACCTCACTGCGTTTTGCTTCAAGACCTCACTGCGTTTTGCTTCAAGACCTCATTGCGTTTTGCTTCAAGCTATCACTGCGTTTTGCTTCAACATCACTGCGTTTTGCTCAAGACCTCCATTGCGTTTTGCTTGAAGACCATATTGCGTTTTGATAAGAAGTTACTCTGGCAAAATTTCATTCATCATTGCGTTTTGCTTCAACATCACTGCGTTTTGCTCAAGACCTCCATTGCGTTTTGCTTGAAGACCATATTGCGTTTTGATAAGAAGTTACTCTGGCAAAATTTCATTCATCATTGCGTTTTGCTTCAACATCACTGCGTTTTGCTCAAGACCTCCATTGCGTTTTGCTTGAAGACCATATTGCGTTTTGATAAACAGTTACTCTGGCAAAATTTCATTCTTCACTGCGTTTTGCCTAAGTTTCATTATCTTCATTACGTTAACTTATTTCAACCAAACCAAATCACAATCAAACAACATATCACCTAATCAAACAAACAATCATCACTTTTAACATACAATCACTAATCATTGTACCGATCCAAAGTTTATCATAATACAAGTAATCAACCATGTCCAGTAATTCATATGATATTCAAGTGGCCGGTTCTGATACCCGCCCTCCTATGCTCGATAGGACTGATTACGAATCATGGTCACAACGAATCCGATTGTACTGTAGGGGAAAGGAAAATGGATTGTAAATTCTTCAGTCGATTGATCAAGGACCATTTGAGCTTGGAACCACAAGGGATGCACTCGGAACTAACCCTGAGGGAGGTGTCCTTCTTGGACCAAAAAGGCCTCGTACATATGAGGATCTCAGTGACACGGAGAAGACACGATACGATGCAGATGTCCGTGCCACCAATATTGTGCTTCAAGGACTAGGTCAACAATGGTGGGGTCCTGAGGAGTAGTGATGATTAGGGGTGGTTGCTGCAGCTCTCATCTGCCTCATGGCTACTCTAGTATGTGGGGGTCGAATACGTGGAGATAAAAAGAATGGTGGTAGTGGAGGTGTAGGTGCCTCATCCTCAGCTGGCACTAAGTCCTCAGGATGCTCAGGCTCAGATGGTACAACAGGTACATGATCCTCCAGCTCCTACATGGGAATCAGGTACTTACTCTGGAGGAGAACGTTGGTGCCTGATCCAACAACTGTCAGGGCAGCCTCTCGTAAAGGATTCAGATGGAATACTCCAAGATATCGTGCTCAGAGTGAAAGAAGTATAGGTTAACGGGCAGAATCAGCTGACATGACTACATGTGACCAGCAGAAAATAACTTATATGAGTGTTATTTATATAAGGCTTCTTATTATAATATACGTAATAATATTATAAACATGTATATCAATTATGACATGCATATAAGTCCAACTATCTAATGCTTACAACTTGTATGAATGCAATGTTTGAAAACGGTTATAGTCCAGCAAAAACATTTGACCTGGTTCTCTATAACCTTGGCTCTTGATACCAATCTGTAACACCCCCAAATTGGGTCGCATCGGAATAAGGGTCCGGGGCGTGTTACTTCATAGATCAATAACACAAGATATATATAGAACGACCAAAAAGTCGTTTTAAAACTGATACATTGGATTTAACAAATATTTGATACAAATAGCCCGAAGCTTTAACTTGTTCCTTACTATTATTACAAAGATACTGGTTCACAACACATGAGTTTCCCAAAACATAATACAACCATGTCTTTAGCATGACATCCCAAAACAAAATCACCAAAGTATCCTTGGTACCTTATGCTTACTGATCTCCTGAAAACATTTCTTTAAAACGTCAACAAAAATGTTGGTGAATTCATAGGTTTGTAAAATATAATATGCAGGACCGCAAGACTTTTCCCGTAATAATGCAACAGATGCAGACATCACAAAACCAGATTACATTTTCCTAAGCTCATGACACTGAAGCTCGACAATCTTTCTTGCAATAATATATATTGCAATTTCTGCCCGATTAGATGTTTAACCCGAAACATCCCCAAATCCGACATGCTATACGTTCGTTCCCGGTGATAGCTAGTCACCCGAACGGGATGGTCAATCCCAAATAGATCTATTCATAACATTCGCGCTCACATAATGTAATTCACAACTACATCTATGCAATTGACAGTTCATGATAATGGGCTCAACTTGGGTTATCGCTACTTAGGCAAACATGTAATCAATATAAAATATCCACTTGCGTCCAATTTATAAAACAAAGCATGTTTCCACCCCATAGTTATAAATCATTGAAATCGTAAAAATGTGGGGCTATGAACTCACCTTGAGTTCTGATAATCCAAATATCACAGATAATGCGTCACGCAAATTGTCAGATGCAACCTATTTAAATTAAGGTCGTATAAGTACCAATCACTTTGATTAACTAACATCATATACAGGTCTATGTTAGTTACATCATACTATCGTTCGGGCTATCATAATTAAGAGGTCATGTAGTGAACGTATGAGGAGCTAGGACACTTTAAATCGTAAATCCAGCAACTCGTCGATACGCCACCCCAAAGAGGCCTCATTATGAAACTCCCTAGTAATATAGTACTTTGATAACCACATATAATTCTATACAGCTTAATCACCAACTAATGGTTTTGGTAAAATTGCGTTTAATTAGTTAAAACGTGTATAATTATCGTTGTAGTAAACTGGCGTAACTTTCGCGTTTTAAGTCCGATTTTGACGTTTCTTATGCCCACTCTTTCGTATTAGGATGAGTTATCATAATTTGACATTTTCATATTTTTGACCCTCTGATGAAACTTTTACTGTTCATACCAGTTATAGAGTTATTTTTTTATAGTTTTAATTATCGTAAAACCCGTAAACGTCATATTTTATTCGTTATAGCTCCGTTTTTAGTGATTCTTTCGAGCACGTTCTCGTATTTGAAAGTTCTATTTATTTATGAGGTTTACAAAAATAAATATTTCTGTCATGAACAGTAACTTTTATAAAAATAGTTTTATAAAAGTATTAATTGTCGTAAACTCGCGAAATTCATAACTCGTTCATTTTTAATTGAAAAATTACGATTCTTATCATTTTGGAATCCTAAAAATATGTATAATTTGTTAAAAATACCAAACTTGCTGTTTGAATAATTTTTATAAAAAGTTTTTATAAAAATTCTTTTATAAATCCGTTTATTTATCGTATAACTTGTTTTTACCATAACTTTTTCGTTATTAATCCGTTCGACAAGTTTCTTACTTTTTCGGAATCGTCATGAGTCGTATTATTTTATAAAAATATAAAATAAGTATATTTTTATACACTTTTGGACAGAAAGTTTGGGTGACCTTATTAAGTCCATTTTTAACCTTGTTTTTATATTTTACACTTTATAATATTACCACAAGTGTACAAGTCTTTTACTTCCATTATGACTTTATTTTAGTGTTCATATATCATGACTAAAAGCTCATAAACAAGGTTAACATGTTATTTATCATACTTTTACTTGAAACATATCAAGTGATCTTTTAAAACCCTAATTTGCATTAACACTTTTTAAGCTTAATTAAGATTGTAAAATACTTATGTATCCATTTATAACTTCATATTACCATCCATACAACATGTGTATAAGTTCATAAAACTATATTTACAAGAAATGTCCAAGTTTACAAGTTAAACATGTCCTAATGGTGATTTCACTACATAAACATCACATATGCATATAATCATATAAATGAAAAGTTAAGGGCTTAAGATAACCTTAATGAGATGATGTAGGATGATGACAAATAAGTGCTAAACCCTTGTTTAGACTTTAAACCCAAGATTATAACCAAGAAAACCCTAGTTTCCAAATGAAAACCCTAACTTCTCTTTTCTTGCTTAATCCTTGAAAATGGTTAACCAATGCTTGGAACCATCTTAGAATATCTTAGATATGATGTATGTAGGTGTGTATAGGTGATAGAAAATTTGGTATGGATTTACTAGAAAGGGGTGTTTGAGCCGTGGCCTAAAGGAGAGCCAAAGGGAGGAATTTTGTGATTTTAGCTAAGTGTTTTGAGTTCTATGTGTTATCTCTTGCATGATACTTGTATTATATGGGTACTAGGTGGTCAAAAGGTGCAATAGTAGTCCAAGACAAGGTTCATGGTCTTAAGGAAGACTTGGTCATGGTCTTTGGTCAAGGAAACATGGTATGGGTGTGCTTAATGGAGATAGGAAGTACAAAGACTACTTGGAAGATTTTTTTCTTATATTTCATTGTATACATTGCTATAAATTCGGCATATGTATGATACATATGATATATTTTTATAACTTTTATGTATTGGGTATAAATGTGGGTATTTGTTGAAGCGTAGAAAAGTTTTGGATACTAGCTAGGTTTTAAATGGTGAAATTGAAGTACAAGACCACTTGATAAGAAAAAAGTGTTTTCTTATCTCCTATGTTGTTGTTGCCATTTGATTTAGGGGGGGAGTCTTCTAGAAGACTTTTGCTAGGTAACACAATATATTGAATCATTTACTAAAGTTACAACTTGTAACTTTTATTTAAAAAGTTGCCACTTGCACAAATTGTGTATAAATATTATTCTACGTGTACAAAATGACTAGCAACAATTTAACTTGTGTAAAGTATAATAAACTTTTAGTTTTGGGTACAATCGTAGGGTATTTGTTGAAGCCGTAGATTAATTAACGTGCTTCCGTTTAAATGCCGTAAACGCGACTTTTATCGCAAACAATATAATTTACGTATACGATAAAAAAATAAATTAACATAGAGAGCCATAAATATTCTCAAAATATTATTTAAAATACTTGAATTGATAAAAACGTCTATCTTTTGATGCCCGTTTACATTGAACGCTAATTTTTAGCCTACGCGATTTAGCTTAACGTTTACGATTTAAAACAAAAGCATACAATACAAAAGATACATAGTAGATTTATCAACGTCGTCAATGACTTGAAAAACACAAGGTGTTATATGACATGTAAATAAGTTCATAAAACATTAATAATAAGTAAATATCCATTTTACATATTCAAAAGTACCCTAAATGGTGATTTAGCTAAATATAACATATGAACACATAAAATCTTAGTTATGAAATGATTAAGCTTTTAAATAACCTTGTGTGGATGATAAGAAAATCATAACCACACACAAGGTGATGTAGGAAATGAACCCTTTTGATTAAACAACCTTGTCTTGAAAATATCAGGTGAAAACCCTAATTTTCAACCAAAAACCCTAATCTTAGTATTATCTGTTAAAACCCTTTCAAAGCTTAACCACCCCTTCAATTCTTTAGAATACCTTAAGTATGATGTATAAACACTAATATGGTGAAAGAAAATCAAGCTATGGATTGTGTATTATGTGTGTTTGATGCCGTGGGTTTAAGAGAGGAGGAAGAGAGGGTTTTGTGATTTTTCTAGTAATGAAGTGAAGTGTATAAGTCCCTAGCTCACATATGCATGCATATATATACTACATGGTAAGATATTATGAAGAAATTTGATGTCCTATTGGAATACAAGGTGGAAAGACTTTGAAAGAAAGTTGCAGCATATCTTGGATAAGTTTGGCTAGGTCAATGATTTTTCAAGTGGATGCAAGAAGCATAGTCTGGAGATATTTGTAACTTATTGGTCATATCATGCTTAATCCTAGTCACTTAAACACGAAGATTTATGCTTTGTTGTATAAGTTAGGATATGTTTGATCTATTATAAAATGACTACCTTGCATTAATATAAGTATAAAGTATGATAGACTTCATAAATGTATAACTAGTACATGGTAATGTTTGATTGAATTCTTTCATTAATGAATATTGTATAAAGTATAAAACTTGAAGTTTTTAAATAAACTTTTACGTACTGGGTACAAATTTTGGTATTTTGATGAAGAGTAAGTATAAGTTAACGTGCCCTTTCGGCAGGCCTAAACGTACTATATCGCGAAACGTAAACACTTAACGTAACCAATAAAAATAAAAGGTGCAATGATAATAATTATCCTCTAAATAATCATTTAACACTTTCTTGATGTAAACGTTTAATCGTTTAATGCCGTTAACATTGACTGATCATATTTAGTTTACAGCTAATATAGCTTAACGATTAACGATTTTAAGAGCAACGCTAAAACCCCTAAAAATAAATTATGAATTACATAATGTCATACAATGACCTAAAACACGAGTTGTTATAGTCTTCCCCCATCAAATGAGCCTTGTCCTCAAGGCTTATGACACGGCACTGATGAATGGTGCGGTCTAGGTGAAGAGGAGTGGATATTTCTTCCTGAATGATCATCACGTTCCCAAACGTAAACACCCAGGGCCCCGCTCTAATTCCACTCAAACTTGACAAATTATGGACACGGCTTCGCCTCAATTGTTTGACTTCGCGATCCATGATTTCTACAGGCTCTTTAACAAAATGAAGCTTGTCATCCACTTGGAGTCCTTCCAACGGAACGACTAATGGATCGTCAGAATAACATTTCTTCAAGTTGGATACATGAAACGTATTGTGGACCCTGCTCCAACTCTTGAGTGAAGCTCAAGCTGTAGTAAGCAAATGGCTCCAACTTTTTTCAACCTTTAAAGGTCCGTCATATCTTGGGGTTTAACTTCCCCCGTTTGCCAAAATGTACGACCCCTTTCCAAGGCGAAACCTTAAGCATAACTTTATCTCCAACTTGAAATTCCATTGGTTTACGCTTTAAGTCAGCGTAGCTCTTTTGTCGATCGCGAGCGGTTTGAATCCTTTGTTTGATCTGGATGATCCTCTCCGTTGTTTCTTGCACTAAATTCCTGGACAGTTGGGGGGGGGGGGGGGGGGGGGGGAGTTGAACTTGTCCAACCTCGCCCAACACACGGGTTGAACACACTTTCGACCATAAAGTGCTTCAAACAGTGGCCAGCCGTTAAAGCTAGCAAGATAACTATTATTGAATGAAAAACCGACTAATGGCAAATGTTTAACCAACCATTTCCAAAGTCGATTAAAAGCAAGCACGGAGCAAAATCCTACGAAGTTGGATGGTCTCATCGGCATTGTCCATCGTTTTGCGGATGATATGCAGTACCTCATATTCCAAACTTGTACCCAAACTTCTGAGAACCACCAGAAATTGATGCGAACCAAGGCTCACGAACACGATAATTGAGACCATGTATTTTCTCATGCCTCGTGACTACCTCCTTTAGGTACATTCTTGCCAGTTTAACCCAGGGATCATGTTTCCCTCATTGGCCATAAAAAATGGCATGAGACTTTGTAAAGTCGGTCAGAACGATTACCCAAATAGTGACATAACCTTGTGACGACTTAGGAAGCTTTGGTGACAAAATTCCCTCGTGATGATGTTCCCACTATCCATTGAGGTAACTCGGGTGTACTAACAAACCCGATGGACTAGATGTTTTCGGACGTGAACCTTGCCGCTTTAGCACAGTTCAAACAGTTGCCTAACATAGTGCCGATGTGGCATTCATATTGGGCCACCAGAAAAGTTTCTTCATATCCTGGTACTCTTGTCAGAGCCCGGATTAATAGAGTATTTAACTTGTGGACACCGTGCAAGATCACATCCTTAAGTCCGCCATAACATGTAACCAACTTCCTGCCAATTAAGCACATAGTTCCATCCCACATGTTCCAACTTTTCCATCTAAGTATTCTCTGGATCTTTTGAATTTTCAACCAAATACCACCAACCATCCTCCTTCATGAGAGTTCTCCGGCTTTCGTGCATTCAGTCTGAGCTTTCAAGATTTGATTAAGAAGATCCAAGCCAATAGTCAATCCCTAAGTCCCAAACCCTAAGTATTCTCGGTTCCTATCTACTCAGAGCATCAGCAACAATTTCGCAATCGTAATCAACTCAGCAACACTAACTAGCCGACGTTGCCTCATATTTAATTCTTCCTGATCAAGAAAAATTTTAAACTTTTTGTAATCAATGAATATGTGCACTGGTTCGATACAGATAGTACCTCCAATCTTCGAGCAAACACTCAGCCCCAAGTGCTAAATCATTATTTCTTATAGAGTTCTTTTCATGAAATTTTTAACTGGCGTGATGCAAAAAATCACTTGTTCTCTTTGCATCAACACAGCCGCCCAAAACCCTTCTTTTAAGCATCGCAATAATCGTGAAATCTTCGCTGCCCCTGTAAGGCCAGGATTGGTGCACTGCACAGCTTCTGCTTCAATAGTTGAAAAGCTGCTTCTTGTTTATTGCCCCAATCAAACTTGACACCTTTCTAGGTTAGTTTGGTCATTGTCTTGGCGATCTTTGAAAACGCCTTTGAAAGAATTCTTCTATAATAGCCGCAAGGCCAAAAATTGGTGAATCCTTGGTGTTTTAGGAGATGCCTAATCTTTGATAGATTCAATCTTGGCAGGGTCAACGTGAATACCTCGACAGTCAATCACGTGACCGAGGAATTGTACCCTGAAGATCCAGAATTCACACTTAGAGAACTTGGCGTACAATTCTTCCTTCTTAAACAATTTTAAGATCTGCCTAAGGTGTTCTTCATGTTCCTTCTTACTTTGGAGTAGATCAAATGTCATCGATGAAGACCATTACAGAACTTAGTCCCAAATACGTGTTTACAAACCCGTTCATAAGTCCATGAACACGGCCGGTGCATTAGTCAAACCAAAAGACATGACTTGGAATTCATAGTGACCGTATCGAGTCCTGAATGCGGTCTTGGGAATGTCTTCTTCTCGAACTCTCAACTGTATACGAATAACCACCTGACCTCAATCGATCTTGAATAAATACTCGAATCCCTGCAGCTGGTCGAAATAGTCATCGATCCTTGGGAGTAGGTAACGTTCATCCTGTCAGCTTGTTTCAATTCCTGAAAACGATGCACATCTAGAAGGACCTCAACTGTTCTTCTTTACAACTAATCCGAGCTCCCCAGGGTGAGTGACTTGGTCTTATGAAGCCTTGTACCGTAAGTTCCTGAAGTTGCTCGCTAGCTCCTTTCATTTCAAACGGTGCTAATCTATATGTGTGAGGCTCGTGCTACGGGTGTACACCAGGTAACCAAATCGATTCGAATCTCCCACTTGTAGAGTGGGTGGTATACCGGCAAGATCCCTCAGAAAACTTTAAGAAATTCTGAACCAACTGCACATTTCAAGATCGTTTCTCCTCTGACTTGTCTTCGTATTTAGTTGCGGAGATATTTCAATAATACGTTGACATCCCTTCTTAAATACTCTTGAGCCTAGTACTCTAGATGATGTTTAATCAGGCCCGTTTTAATTTCTGCTTCTGTCACCAACGAACGTTAAAATTTCGTCTCCAAAGGAAACGAACGATCTTTTCCGCACAGACAATAACGGCAAGGTACTTTGCCAAACCAAATCCATACCAATATTACGTCAACACTACCTAGTTTCTACGGGCATTATTCTAATTTGAAAGGATGATTTAAGAAGTGTAATGTATCAACCCCCAATAATAGTTTATAACCCAACAATACGCCCGACGGCTAGTTCGACATTATAATACAGGATAAAATGCGTCGGAGTGATAACAATTCGAGAGCTAATTGCAGTAGATACAAAACACCTATCGCACCGGTATCAAATAAAATAGAGCATATAGGTTATTTATGAAAACGTAACCCGTAACGACATTGTAGTCCGGGTTTGACCTATGCATTGCCCACGGCATACACCTTTGCCTGAGCCTTGGCATTTCCAACCTGATTACCCCGATGTTGTTTGTTCTTTAATTTGGAAATTTCTTGAAATGCCCTTGAGCACCACATCAAAACAAACCCTCTGATAAGTCCCTAGTGTTGACATATAGGGGTAATCTTGCAGTCCAAGCTAAATGACCAAAATCGTTGCACTTGTGGCATCATGGGAGACAATGACCCATCATGGTGATAGTTACATTTGTAACACAGAGGTCTAGGCCCACCGTATGTTCTCCTGTCACCATTTCTGCAGCATAAGCTCTTGCCAGTGTTTTGTTCTCTTGTTTTGTTGCTGATTCAGGTTGTTCCTGGCGTGTCATAAGACTTCTTTTATTGTCAAGCCTAACTTCAGCCCAAGTGTTGATCTTTTTTGTCCATGAGTTCAGTGCGACTCAATGGCATCCTGCAATAGTTATGGCTTAGATGGCCATCACACTACCAATGGATCGTGCGTCGGGCAAGCCACGACATAGTTCTCACTTGGTCTATTTCTTCTGGAAACATCCGATCGCACATTAGTGCCAGTTCTTGGAAACGTTGGCTATAGGTTACACACACGTTTACCCATCACCTTCAATTCCATCTTTCGAACTCCATTTTCTTATTTCGCCGCCTTTGGCATTATTTGTCCTGTCATCATCTTTTTCATGTCCCCAGCATTCCACTGGGCAGCTTCATGTGTATGTCTTAACATTGGAGTTCCACCAAGTAAGAGCAATTCCTTGCAGGTACACGTAGCGAAATTTTACCATGGCATGCAACGTACCAGTTGCTCATGCTGTAAACAAACTCTATCTTATTCAAACCACCTGAGTGAGTCCGACAACTCCCTCAGTGCCCTTGAAGTTCAAGGGTTGGCATTTTAGGAAGTCCAGGTAGGTGCATTCACGAGCAACCTGCACAGGCCTTCTGGCACCCGTTCCTGAAGTATGGCTATCATCGCCATTTCTGGTTGCATCACGTGCTGCCAGTGCAGCAGTAACGCCTTCGTTAATCATTGCCTGAATTTGGGCATTGGTGACAGAATTAGTGGATAAGAAAGCTTGTGTGACTGTGTCGGTGTTGCACTTGGGTTTAACCTCGTGGTCCTTCTCTTTGGTGCCATTTTCTTGAAATCACAAGAAAACATAATACCCGTTAGATTTCATAAAATCAAAATATGACAAACATATACCACATTAAATAAAACGATAACACATCACAAACAGTGAAATGTACAGCCGTTATTGAAATTAACCATGGTATAACCAAATCGACATTCATTTATAATAAATTCGATTTCATAGATAACGTAATCCGTCCATTTCATATATAACTTGGAAAAACATACATGTTCGGTTCAGATACAAGATGATTACTACACTTAGGTTACAAGACAAAAGAAACAACCTAAAGCCATACTAGCCGGGATATACCCGTAACACTTAGTATGCTGTACAAGATAGATAATAACCTGAACAAAAGACCTATACTGGGTATTAATTAGTAAACAAAACAAAGAGTCTATACAGTCTGCTAGCTGGGAATAACCCATAATACTTAACAGGCTGCATAGCATAGCTACAACATAACCAAATCTAGGAACTGCTACCAGCCTCTCCTGGTGCATCAGGTTTGTTCGGACCTTTTACGGGTCCAAGCTGCCTCTGAAACTCGGTCATCTGAGTCTGTAGTCCTTTCAGCAACTGTAATGCCTTAGTCAACTGGACCTGCCTCTTGTGGTCTGATGCCCACAACTCTTTAATCACCCCCTGTCTCCTGTGATCTGCTGACTGTAACTCTGAAATCAATGCACTCTGCGCCACTACCGTAGTATGTAATGACATGACATCTGCGCTAGCATCCATGGATAGTCCCCAAGCCTCATGAGCCATCCTAGCCTCTCTCTCTATCAGTACTGCTAAACGACGATAAACAGGCCTATCCCTATACAACTGGTTGACTCGGGCTCTTAGTAGAGACCGGTCATCTTGAGCATCCTCCATTATATCATACATGATGGTAGTCTCCTGCTCAACAGTGGTAGAAGATTGTTAAACCCTCTGATTGCCCCCTCTAAGGTGGTCTTGCAATCTCCCTCGATGGCATCCTACCAGATCATCATGTAGTTCGTAATGCCATAGTTTAACTCCCTAGACATTCGATGTCCAGGAGCGACATCTACCATATCGACGAATCCATAAAGGTCTCCCCTTGCTACGGAATAAGGGTCTTCCCCTATGCTACAACAAGTCCGTCCCCGCCTACAGCACCGCAACTGACCTCCCGACCTCATGACAAGGGTGGGAGGAAGCAAACCAACCCTTTCGAATGCGGTAAAAAACAACTCTCTGGTAAACTCAAATAGGAGTAGGGCTTTGGTGGGTGGAGTGATGGTATAGGTGAATGTAGGTGATGTATCTGTGAAATGAGATGATAGTGGCGTAGTGGTGATTGTGGGTGGGTGGGTTATGCAAGAAGTCTCTCTGACCATCTTCATAGGAGTAAGTGATATGGATGGCACATCTCGGATAGATATCTGGCAGTCATATGATGTACAGGTGGGACAGAGTCAGCCAGAGCCTGGGTGCTCCTCCTCTCCACCTCATCCTCCGGTACCTCGTCATCAATCATCATTATCATCGATCATCATCCTATCACAGCCGTGGTAATCAGTTGGAACCTCCTCGTGGATCATCATCGTCCTCCTCCGGCTGCCTCTCCCCCCTTCGGACAGACTCAGTTGAACATAATTATCCTGGTGAAATGCTGAAGTGGGGTTAGGCAGTAAGCAGGTAGTAGGCTGCTCCCTCAGCCGGTATAATCTCATCCTCCTGTGTTTATGTACTCAAGGTACATTTGGCTAAGGAACAAAGTCAAGTGGGAGTGACTGCGGCACCTCGGGGCCAAGATGTAGTCTGGCGATGTGGAACCTCGGGGCCAGGTATGTCATTCAGGCGATGTGAACCTCGGGGCCAAGTATGTATCCAGGCGGATGGTGGAACCTAATAAGCACCACTATGTAAGCATATGGGTCCTCTGGCATAATGGGTGGTCCATCGACTCCTGGTGAGCCCAATGTATTAATCGTCCTTCAACTAACTGGATACTGTGTGTAAGTAACAGTAGAATGCTCAGAAATCTGACATAATAATACTAAAATCAATATTAGCTATATAAGTATACTATATACGACTCCTTATACATTATATCATAACATGTAATATCAATCATTAATATCAATCATGCAGCATCTATCCTAACCTACTAGCTGCCCAATTAATGTAAGTGTAGTCCCATGAAAACCCTTTGGTATGAATGCAATGTTGACAAATGGGTTATAGTCCAACAAAAACATTTTGACCTGGTTCTCTATAACCTTGGCTCTGATACCAATCTGTAACACCCAAATTGGGATCGCAGCGGAATAAGGGTCCGGGGCATGTAACTTCTCAAATCAATAACAGCAAGATAATATAAGAAAAGACCCAAAAGTCATTTAAAAAACTGATAACAATTGATATAATAAAGAAATGTGTTACAAACGCCCCAAAGCTTTACTTGTTTAGTTGTTATTATTACAATGGATTTCCGCCCATAACAGATATACAAAATGTATGCGACTAAATCTTTAATGCATGGACTTCAAAATATAACCACCAAAGTATTCCTTCGGCCCCTCGTGCTTAATGACGCTCAAGCTGAAAAAAACATTGCATTTACAAACGTCAACATAAAGTTGGATAATTCATAGGTTTTATGTAAAGGTAATATGCAGGACCGCAAGACTTTCCCAGTGATAATGCAACAGATGCAGACATCACAAAATGCAATTACGTTTGCCTAAGCTCATGACATCGAAGCTCGACATAATTGAATACAATATATAAATATTGCCTACATTGCCCGTGATGATGTTCAACCCGTAACATCCAGTATCCGACATTATATACGTTCGTTTCCAGTGATAGCTAGTCACCCGAACGGGGAGGTCAATCCCAAATAGATCTATCTATAATCATTCGCCGCTCACATTCCAGTAAGTGACAGTCATGATTCATGGGGCATAGTGGGTAATCGATACATAGGCAAACACGTAATCATGATAAAATGTACACTGCTTCCATTTGTAAAACAAAGCATTTCTCACCCCAAACTTGTAAATCAATAATTGAGTAAAACATGGGGGCTATGAACTTCACCTTGAGGAGTAAACTGAATAATAAAATATTCCCAATTAAAGACCGCGTCACGCTAAACGCCACAATGCACCTAGAAATTATAGGTCGAAACAGTATTTCAAGGAACGTTGTCTAACAACTACCAATAAATTTCCCTATATAGATTATCATGCGAACTAATCGTTCGTGCTATCATAATTAAGAGGTCCTGACATGACGTACGAGAGTTAGGACACTTTAAAATCGAAATCCAACAACTCTCAATACGCCATCCGAAGAACCTCATATGAAATCCCTAGTAATATAGCACTTCGATAATTAATAACATATATATTCAAATATAGCTTATATCACCCTCTAATCCGTGTAAGTGCAATCGAAATTATGAAAGTAAAAATCGTTTATAACTACGTCCTTTAGTAAAAAATGACATAACTTTGTCGTTTTAACAGCTGTTCTCGCGTTTCTTACCGCCCACGCTTTCGTATTAAGAACGAGTGAATTCATAAAATCTACATTTTTAGGTTTTTGTAGATTAAGTGTATGAATATGTTTTAACTGTCATAAACACAATAAAATCGTTTTATACTTTTAAATAACGTAAAACCCGTTTTAGTCGTATCTTATTCGTTATAGCTCCATTTTTAGCGATTCTTTCGAACACGTTCTCGTAATTGAAATTTTTATCATATTATTGATGTTTACAAAGTATAAGTTTCTGCCATGTTATAAAATTTGTTTTATAAAGTATTTAGCGTCGTAAACTCGTAACTAGCGTATCTTCTTCGTTATAAATCGGTTTTTCGAGTTTCTTATCATTTTGAAATCCTCATGAGATGTACTATATTATAAAACATAATATGGCAACTTCCAATCGAAACCAAAACAGAAAGTTAGAGGTTTTGTGATTTAGACCATGTTTAAGCTTGATTTTTTACCATTAAGCTTCAACACTTATTACAGACTACTTCACAACATTTCTATCTTATGTTTACATATAATAGAAGACCTTTAGATCATACTTTTTACTCAAGTGCGTTCAAGATAACAAGTTAACTACTATTTTTCACTGTAACAACAAAGATTTATATATAAACCCCTAAATAAGTACATATCATGATTATTACTTAAACTAACATGTTAAACACTATACATCCCCTTTTAACATCATATTATCATCCATGTGACATGTATAAAAGTTCAAAAAACATAATCATAAGTAAGAATAACCAGTTTACAAATTTAAAAAGTACCCTAAATGGTGATTTATGCTAAATAGAACATAATGAACAACATAAAATCTTAGTTATGAAATGATTATAGCTTTAAATAACCTTGTGGGATGAGTAGAGAAAAGTATAACAATCCACACACCAATGTGATTAAAACAACCTTGGCTTGAAAATATAAGGTGAAAACCCTAATTTCAACAAAAACCCTAATCTTGCAATATCTTGTTAAAACCCCTTCAAAGCTTAACCAACCCTTTAATTCTTCTTAGAATACCTTAAGTATGATGTATAAACACTAATATGGTGAAAGAAAATCAAGTTATGGATTGTGTATTATGTGTGTTTGATGCGTTGGTTTAATAGAGTATGAAGAGAGGGTTTGTGATTAATCTAGTAAGTAATGAGTGTATAAGTCCCTACTCACATATGCATCATATAATATACTAACAGAAATATTTGAAATATTGGATTGTACTAGGGGAAGTATGCAAGGTTAGAAAGTACAAAGGAAAGAAAGTGAATGCTAAACATGTATAAGTTTTGTCTAGCTCAGAGTTTCAAGTGATGCAAGATGCATGAATGGGTGTAATTGTGAAACTTAATTGGTCATATCTTGGCTTATCCTATTCTGTATATACAAATTTATGCTTGTGTATAGTTTGATATGTTTTGATCATTTATATAATGAATAACAACTTGCATAATATTAAGTATAATGTAGGATAGACTTAATAAAAAGTATAACTTGTACCTGTAGAGTTTTGATTTGAATTCTTTCATGAAGAATAGTATAGATGTGATAAATACTATGAAGTTTTAAATAAACTTAAGTAATTGGTGTACAAATTTTTGGGTATTTGATGAAGCGTAGATACGTTAACGTGCTTCCGGGTAGGCCTAAACGTACTATATCGCGAAACGTAAACACTTAACGTAACCAATAAAAATAAAAGGTTCAATGATAATAATTATCCTCTAAATAATCATTTAACACTTGCTTGATGTAAACGTTTAATCGTTTAATGCCCTCTTTTAACATTGAATGAACAATTTTAGTTTACCGATTTAGCTAACGATACGATTAAGAGCAAACAGCTAAAACCCTAAAAATAAATTGTAAAATTACATAATGAGCCCTACAATGACCTAAAACACGAGTGTTTTAAACGGATCCATCTATTAAATGGAGTTACAATTATTTTAACTCAAAAGCGCTTAAGATGTTAATTGTTAATAACATTTAGGGACTAAATGTGCAAAATCCTAAGACTAGAACCTAAGCTAAAACTTACGGGAATTATGTTATCCATTTTCTATAAAAGGTTTAGACTTAATGTTATGTTTAAAAGGAAAATAGAAAGTATTGCAAACTTGAGGGTCTATTTCTGCCAACTTCAAAATCCTAATCGGTTATACCTTGTGATACACAAATCACACACACACACACTCTTTCACACAAAAACAAACACACCCATTTCCGTCTCAAAGACATCTCGCACGCACCATACTAAGAAATCAAAACTCATTTTCTGGATTAAAGGTACATTCTAAATCATTTAACAACCATTTAACATCAATTTGGTAAAAGGAATTGGTTTATATCTCCTTTTTGCACTCGAAATCCTTAGAAATTGATTTAGGGTTCATAAGTATAAAAGTTGATGTTTCTTCAAATTAGTTGAAGGGTTATGATCATTAGGGTGCGTCTAAGCCTAGGCTATAGCAGTTTTTGATAACTCAAATGTATGAATGAATTGTAATGATTCTTGTAAGTTGAATGGTGCGAAACATGTGAATCTTGGATAATAGTGTGCGGGTTTGTGTGTATTCGCATCATTGACACATTCTTATACCTTTGTAAACTGTTTTTATATCTTATGATCTCTTTTGCTTGAAAATGTTGCATCCTTGGTTCAAAAACCTTTAAAATGGTTGAATGTATGCTTAGGTGATGTGCTACGTGTGTTAGTTAACTGTTAAGGGTCCATTAGTTTGTGCTATGTGCTTCCTATATGTTCTCGAGTTCGTGTGCTCTGTGTTTTCTCCTTTGTAGATTCTTCAAAGTCTCAATATGAGATCAAACTGTGTTCAATCTTGTGGTTAATTGAATCTAAAATGCTTTGAATGGATTTGAGATATAAAGGTTTGGATATTACATTTTAAATATGTTAAAATCCAAGTTTTAGGTTATTAAGAACCTTAGCGAAACATGTATATGATTAGTGAGCGAAAGATGTCTCTTTGAATGGAGCGGAACATTCATGTTTACACGAGCAAAATATGTTCAATATTGTCCATGCTAAATAGTATGTAATATGATTGTTGTAAATAATTATCTCATATTTAGGTGCGGACCTGTTAATGGTGCGAATAAGTCCTAGTCATATTCCTGATGCCAAAATAAGTAAGAGTTTGAGCAAAATCATGCAGGTATAACATTTTCGTGACGAAATAATGACGATTAATATAAAAAGAAACGTTGCCTAATTTTTTTTTAAAATTTGTGTAAATCTTGCTTGTTATGTCATAATACAACTTATGTCATGATTGTCTTTGTGTTAATAGTACTCTGAATGAATGTTTGTCCTAGGTTGTTTTTGACCTGTCAAGTTGACTGAGTCATTTGACTTTGACCATTGACCTTAGTTGACGTAAATCAAAATAGTGTGTTAATAAGGACATAATTGCATGAAACCAAATCTTAGTCCTTATCTAAAATCAATCAAATCATCAAGGATAATCAACCAAATCAGTAAAATATCTTTGTCGTGTATATAAAACTGTATTGGTTAATTCTTAAGCAGAATCATGAATCAAGAAGAAATCCGTCAAGTCACTACTCATGATGAAAAGTGGGTTCCCACTAAGGAAAGAGTCAAGATCAGTACCACTAATGTAAGACTGGAGACTACTGTTCCACGAAGGAGAAACGGTATCACAAGTTATCATCAATGTTATCAAGAACTCTACCTGCTACAAGGCATTCACCATTTCTGCTGAAGTCCCTGAAATTCTGTGATGCAGCAGTTTACTTATACACTATTTAGAAGGACTCAATGCATAAACTCTTATGATGAATCTCTAGCAAACAAGAGAAGTGCTTGGTTGATGCTGAAGTGTTTCGGAAGATTCTTGACATTTGTCCAAGAGTTCAAGGAGTAGACTTTACTGAAGTTCTAGATGATGAGACTACTCTTACCTTCCTCTTTGATCTTGGTTACAAAGGTCCACTACACAAGCACCCAGTATGTATGTGGACCACATGCATCAACCTTGGAGAACTCTGGCTGCTATTATCAACAAGTTCTCACTGGCAAAAGATGCAAGCAATACAGTCAAAGAAATCCAGATGACACCTTATGGGGTATGTTCTACAAGGAAAATGTTGACTACCCTAAATTGATTTGGGAAGACTTTACATTCTAAATCGACTACATGCAGCTGAAGAAAGGCAGACGTGAAAACATGCCTTACCCCAAGTTCACTAAAATCATTATCAATTACTTCCTCTCTAAACACTAATCCCTTACTAAGCTATAGTATTTACATACCCACACAATTAGAGATGATGGTATTGTAAGCAGATTAAAATTTGTCAGAATTGGTAAAGACTTTTAGGAATATAGACTTCCCATTCTTGAGACTATGATGACTGAGGGAAAAAGCAATCAGATCTTATCAGATGTCATAAATATTAGTTGGGTTTGGGGGGAATAAAAAGCCTTCTTGAAGTAAAGACTGTTAAGGTATTAGTTACTGCTGCTAAGTATAAATTAGTGTTGTTAGTAATCTTAATGAAAAATATGCTAAGTAGTTAGTACTGCTAGTGTAAGTTACTATTGCTAGTGTATATTAGTACTGTTAGTTACTACTGCTAGTATATGTTACTACTGCAAGTTACTACCGCTAGTGTAACTTAATACTGCTAATGAATATTGAAGAAAACTTTCTAAGTAGTTAATGCTGCTTGTACACAGTTAGTGCTGCTGGTACAAAAGTTACTACTGTTGATGTGAAAGTTACAACTCCTTAAAGATTACAACTGCTGGAAGAGTTTATGCTGACATAGAAGAGATCAAAGACTTATCAGAGAAAAGATAAAGATTGCTTATGTGATAAGTATGAGATATTTATGTAAAAGATACGTATAAGTTATTTGTTTAGAAGATCATGATAACTTAGGAAACTATTTTAAGCCGGTTAGGACTCCTTGGTGTATAAAAGGAGGTCCTAAGGCATAGAGTTAGATATTTAGAAATCTTTTGATATCAATTAGCTTCAAGGTTTTGTAACCCTAACACTATTAAGAGTGTTCGTATTATATTGAGGCTGAAAGTTTGGTAAACTATTTTGTTATTAATCTTATTCATTACTGTTTCATTGAAATTCTTCTTAGTATGATTGACTAGATTCAACATAGTCTTTAATATTCACAATCAAAGTTTCTATCATAGTTGTTTTGAATTTATTCAATATAACTTAGCCTTATACAAGCTAAGGAAGATCTATTCTATTGGGATCAACAAGTGGTATCAGAGCTTGTGAGAAGCTTTGAATAAGAAGTTACTTTACTACACACAAGATTTACCTTTTCAAGAATGAAATGGATTTCAAATCTACTCAAACCTTAAAGTAACCAATACTACCCAACCTCAGTTGACGTATGATATATGGAAAGTTTGAGGATGGATGCATTATACCTATAGTGCATTGATTACACTTAGAGAGATCATATAAATGCGTAATGCACCCTTAGTAACAAAAATTATTGAGGTAAGGAGACTGTTATACCCTTATAAGTGTTGAAGTGGGAAGCACAAAGTAGGGCATTGTGAAGGCAGAAGCACTTTGTTGATGGCTTACTAATGAGCATTAATTAAAGTTCAAATCATACAAGGATGCTAAAAGACATTGATGCTAGGCTATGAGAAACAGTTTGGTATAGTAATACTGCTACATAGAAAACTCAGGAAAAAAATCTTCGAAGCAACAATTTGAAAACTTTGTTGCATCCTAGCACAAATGTGATCTGAGCAAACATGAATAGCTTAAAAGCTTATTAGTCAATAGCGATGCAGGTGAAGTTATACTCTCAAGAAGGGACATCAATCAGAAGTTCTTAAGAAGTTTGTCACAAGAATGGACTCAGATATTTTGTGTGGAGGCTACTCTATCTTTCGTGAGATTATGGACATTGAGTTTGGATGACCTCTTCAACAACCTGAAGGTTATGAATCAGAGGTTTAGGGAAATCTAGATCAACCACAAAACTCACTCAATGTAGCCTTTTGTCCTCTAGCGGTACTAACAGTTCTAACTAGAGCAATTTAATACTGCTCAGGGTGTTATTACTGCTAGGCCCTCAGGGGTGTGTTGATAGCTCAACAACTGTTGAATATTTTAGTTGATGCTGATGATTTTATTCCTTCTTTGCTTGCCAACCAAGTATTCACAGTAGCTTTATAATGAAAGATCTACAATAAATCAATCCAGATGATCTAGAAGTGTATGGAATTGAGGGTGGACATTTGCAATGCTTTAACCCAGCTTTATCTTTGTAAGGCTTGTGCTATGTTCTTGGTTCTTATGAGGAGAGAAAGATGCTAAAACAAAGTTGTGATTAGTTCTATTCTGTTTGGAGATGTAGCTCACCAATGCTTGTTGTGCTGAAGAAGCCTTTTGAATCTTTCCTCTTGTTTGAACTGCTGACTTAGGATCTCCTAGAATTTGAGATTTTAGATGATTCTTATAAATTCTGAGTATAGGAATAGGACTGACATTTATATGGTGTCATCACAATATTGTTTGAAATCAAGACCACTTCACCTAATTTTCAATCATCAGTGGCTCCATTGAATAAGCATCACTGAAAACTGCATCAGTATAATCTTCCAACGTCAGGCTTATTTGATCAATGGGTAAATAAGCATTAGGGGAGAGTAGATGATCAATAGGGTATTTTTTCATCCAGATAAAAAATGATGATTCTACCAGCATTTGCACGTGGGAGTACTAGCAGCACTAACATATGGCTTGGTAGCTGTATAATAGATGGACCTTACAAGTACTAAGTTTGGTTGTTATACTGGTAGTTTGTGCTTCCCTCTTTTAGATGCAATATTCCTCTTGTCTTCTTCAAAGCTTTCGTATTATTATTATGGCATTCATACAGAGTTTAGCAACCTAACTGCTTGTGCAATCCAATCATCTTCTCAAGTCATCATGCAAGGACCTGTTCATCTTTTGTCATTCTGATGTTGTCCTTCCTTATCAGCATAATTCTTCTTGAATCTTGTACATCATTGTCTTTAGGAGAAACTTTCAGAAGGTTTTCGATGTGTAGCTGGAGCAACATCTTCTATCTGATATCCTTTATCATATGAGGTTGTAGTAGAAGCAGTATTTTCTTGAGTAGGTCCGTTATCATTACCTGCATGAACCTGCAACATAAGGAATCTTATGTACCTGCATCCACATTACTCCATTTTTCTACACTAACAGGAATATTAATTATTGGGAATTGGTGAAATTCAAAGATCAAAACATCTAATTAGGACCAGTTCCTGCCACATTTGGTTGATCTTCAAGAAAATCAATATGCAGATTCTCTTCTACCCTTTTTGTCATTTTGTTGTATACTTATAACACCCAAGGCTTTACTAGTGGTTACTAGGAGTGTCAAGAAAATAACCTTCATCAGATTTCCCATCAAATTTGCCTAAGGAATCTAAGGTTTTTAAAATGGTCAAGGGGCACCCAAAAATGTTCTCATAAGACTATTTCAGGTAAGTTACCTATTAATAGTTCATAAGGTGTCTTATTTTGAGGTTTGGTCACTAATACCCTATTCAGTACATAGCAGGCAGTATTTACTGCCTCTGCCCAAAATGGGATAGGTAAAAGTGAGTCTGCTAACATAGTTCTAGCTGCCTTAATTAGGGTCCTATTTTTCCTTTCTGAAACACCATTCTGCTGTGGAGTTCTAGCCACACTAAACTCCCTTTTTATTCCTTTCTTAGCACATAATTCATTCATAGCATGGTTCTTAAACTCTGTCCCATTATCACATCTAATGATTTTAACATTATGATTCAATTGGTTTTCTAAGCCTATGATAAATTTACAAAGGATTTCAGATGTTTCATCCTTGGTAGCTAAGAAAAATACCCAACTAAATCTGTTGAAATCATTAGTCATAACCAAACAGTACCTTTTCTTGTTAATACTTTCTACAAAGACAGGTCCAAATAAGTCTATATGAAGTAATTCTAGGGGCTTTCTAATGATTCTTTCTAACTTGGCCTTACAGGAGGCCTTGTGTTGCTTACCCTTCTTGCAGGCAACAGAAGTATGGTCATTCACAAAAACTTTTGAAGGTAACCCTCTAACTAAGTGACCTTTAATAAGTTTGTTTATATTTTTGAAATTCACATGCCCTAATCTCCTGTGTCATAATTTAGACTCATCTGCTGTTGCATTTGCATATAAACAAGTTATACCTCCAGAGGGAACAATGTTCTTTAAGTCCAAGCTGTACACATCATCCTTTCTAGGAGCTCTAAGTACAACTTGACTTTCATTAAGAAGCTTAAAGCTAGGAGACAGGATAAGGCATTCAGTCTCAGTAAAAAGGACACTATTTTTCTTGTCACGCATTTGTAAGATAGAGAAAAGGTTAAACTTAAGTTCATCTACAAAGTAAACATCATCAAAGTCTAAATTAGCAGTTTTGATTTTACCTTTACCCGTTATTTTACCTCTTTTGGGATCACTTCCAAAAGCCACAAAGCCTCCATTGTAATCTTCATAGTCGGAAAGATAAGCTTTATTGCCAGTCATATGGCTAGAGCAACCACTATCCACCACTGCATGACCCTGTAACAAGATCTCTGGAGTGCCCTATACAAAAGGTAAGAGAATTAGTATCTCTTAGGGATCCAAGCCATTACAGACTTGGAAATCCCTTTTGGGTCAACATACTCAACCTTTTTGAGCATGAATGATCCACTGTCTTTGGACACATGATCCAAGTAATTTCCCTTAGGCCTCCAAACCCACCTTGAATTTTTAAGGTCAGTATCCATCTTACCCTTACCGGTATTAACAGTATTAACTACTGCTCTTGTCCCAGGAGTAGTCATATTTTGAACCCTAAAAGTTTTAACATCTTGTTTTAAGTCTTTGGGTCTAAAAGCTGGTTTTGTGTAGGAAGACCTCTTGATAGGTGAATATGAGCCTCTTAGTCTTACATTGTTCATTCTTGGGTAAATTGGTCTAATAGCACCACTAGTTTGTGCTATTTTTGGAGCAAATGGTTGAACAGTACTAACAGGCCTAATAGTACTAACTGGCCTAGCAGTACTAACTGGCCTAGCAGTACTAACTTTGTGGACTGCTCTTTTCTCATTTTGCTTAACAGGAGTAATCAAACCTGTTCTTGTTAGAACTCCTGATGGGGCAAAAGTCTTTCTTAAATGAGGGTATTTTGAAATTTTTTGATGATTAACCCTTTTAGTATTATCCCATACTGGTTTGTCCACACTTGGACCAGTATTGACCATAGTTTTCAGCTTAGGTTCTTGACTCTGTTTGTCATAAAAATTAAAATCTTTGATCAAATGGTCAGCACTTTTACAGACAAAGCAAGCTTTTATTTTCTTAAATCCAATCCTTGTTTCTGAGAAGTTTGATCAATTTTATCAACTCTAGTTTTAACTGTTTGAGTCTCATTAGTCTTAACAGGACTAACTGTTTGCATTTCAGACACATCATCCTCATCATCTGAGTTCCAATCCTCAATGATAACTTTATCTCTGTTAACTGATTCATAGACTGTCTTAGGTTTTTGAGTATTTGCTTCATTTGTTTTACCTACAGTCTCACTTGTTTTAGTATTAAGATCAGTTGTTTTTGACTTAATTATTTTCTTCCTAATTGCATATTCATTTAAACCTGCAAATGATATGTCAGCTCTTGGGGTTAAGAAGTTCCCTGTTATAGGAGGGGGAACAGCATGAAACCCATCTGTTTTGGAAAACCTATCATTAGTTGGTGTGGACTCTTCATCACTAGATCTGACATCAAAAACACTCAAACTAATCTCACTATCAGTTTCAGAATTGTTACTCATTTCATTCAATTGTGTGCCATATCCTAAACCAGTTTTATCTCTAGCACTCATTTGACTGTTGAGTAATTCATCAAGATTCTTGGATGATTCTTCCCATTTTTCTATCTTTAATTTTAACTCATCTCTTTCCTTAACAACTTTCTCTAATTCCAGGTTAAGGTTGTTAATTTTTATTTCTCTGCATTTAAGCTCATAGTTTTGAAACTCATATTTTTCACCCCAAGCCAATTCATTCTTTTCATGTACAAGTATCCTAGATTCTAGTGACTCTAAGGCTAACTCATAACCCTGAATTTCTAGTCTTGCTCTGCTATGTTTTTCTCTTTCACTATCATAATTCTTTTGAAGAGTTTTAAAAGATTCAAGACATTGTTTAGAACATTTTTGTACCTCATTGTCAGAAGAACTTGATGAGCTTGAAGAAGAGATTGCCATTAAAGCATAGTTGACTGGTTCTATTTCAAAATCATTACTCCAGTCATAGCCTCCTAGACCATCTTGAGCCACCAGTGCATGTGATGAAGATTCATTTATTGGTGCATTGCTCCTGCCATTGTCACCATAAGATCTTTTCCCTTGATTCCTTCCAGATCTGCATTCCCTAGCAAAATGCCCTTTTCTGTGACAGTTGTAGCACTCAATTTTTGATTTATCAAGTGAAACATGTCGTTTTTCTTTGAAATCCATGTTCCTTCCTATCTTCTGAATAAATTTTCTCACTTTGACAGTCAACATAGCCACCTGCCATCTAGATCAATTCTTCTAAGTCATCTCATTCATTCTGCTAAAAAATCTCATTTTTCAAGTTGAGGACTGGTTGTTGGTTATGCAAAGAAAGAGCACACTACATCATGAGCACATGGGATAGATGAAACTTGACTAATTCCTCCAGTAGTACTAACCCCAAAATCTCCACTTGCAGTATTAACTTCATTAGTACTACTAGTGTTCTCAAAGGAAAGAAATGACAAGTTATAGAGATAGTAGAAGTGGGAAACTTCGAAGACCTTTCATCTCATCTTCGTAGACCCTAGTTTGTTGTAGAGGTCATCAATGTCTGGCTTATTTCTCATGATTAGAGCAATTTGATTCCATGAAGGAGGAAGACTTCTTAGGAACTTCTGGTTGATATCTTCCTTTGATATTGGAGCACCATGAACCTCCAATTGACTTATGAGTTTTTGGAACCTATCATAAGCCTTGTCCAGACTTTCATTTGATATAGTAAAAAAGTTTTCAAACTGATGTTTTAGAATATTTTTTGCATTTTCTTGGATTCTTCATTACCTCTAAACCTTGATTTGATTGCTTCCCAGAGTGATTTTATCATCGCAACATTTTGAAACTTGAGGGAAGTATTCATCAGTATTGCTAAAATGCAAGATGATCTTAATATTTCCTGATTCCTTTTAGTAGCCAGTTGTTGGCAGTCTTAGGAGCAGGAGGAGCAGATGTTTCTCCAGTTGGTGCAGGCTCTTCTTCTAGATCTCCATTGACAATAACATCCCATAGGTTATGGTCTGTGTGACAGATATATTATCGCATTCTTATGCTCCAAATATCATATTCTCCCTTCCTGATGATAGTGGGTGGAGGAATGTCTTGTTCTGCCATCTTACAATTGAGTTCTTCTTATTCAGAGTTTCCACACAAGCTCAGATACCACTTGTTGGATCATTTACTGAATAGATCTTAACCTTTAGCTTGTAAAGGGTTTGTTCCTTTAGATAATTCTAAAGCAACAATATTGAAACACTGATTTGAACACTATTGATTATGCAGAAACTAATCAATAATGCTAAGAAGAACAATATTAAGAATCACAAAAGAACTCTATATTATAACTTGAATTTGCCTAGGTTACAGATTACAAAGACTATGATTGCTAATCGATCTCTATTGATTTGTGTAGAACTATATATACTAATTATGCCTAGGGATCCTTTTATAGACTAAGGAAACCCTAATTGGCTTTACAAAACACGTTAAGAGATAATGCATATCTATTCCTAATTTATCTCATGCATATCTCATAAGCAGTACTAATACAATACACTAGCAGTACTAATACTAACTAATAGTACTAACTATTACTGGCAGTACTAACATTGTACTGGCATTACTAACTACAAAGCTAGCAGTATTAAAGACTTATACTTATTTCTTCAATCTTCATTAACAACATTAAGTCTTCACTAGCAGTATTAATCTTGAGCCAGCAGTATTAACTTGTAGAAGCTTCAGAATCCCAACAGCTTCTCACGTTTCTTATATAATACTTGCAAGGTATATATAATACATGTCGCGTATTATATACACTTTGTATTATTCTTTTGGTTGTTTGTCTTTGTTATATAATTCACGGTTATTGAGTCTATATAATTGTCTTATGTTATATATGTATATATACGGAAAATTTATTACATACTTGCGTTACTTTTCGATTATTTTATTGATACCAACCACCAAACTATTACAACTTGGAAATCTAAATCTTTTATCACGTGTCGCGTTTGATATAATCATCCATCGGAGAACCCAAATACATTATCCTAGGCTAGTGGATCTTAGCCGTTAAGATAAACCGCAACTTCTTGGTCGAGCCATTTCGTCTTCCGTTTATGTTGTACATATTTGATGCCTATCCGTCTACTGTTCCACATCATCGAGGTGAGTTTATAGCCCCATGTTTTACTAGTTTTACATATATTTTTGGGATGAAAACATGCTTGTTTGCAAATGCATTTACATGGTTGATTACAAATTGGTTTACATACTCATTTACGTATCTCACGATGAGATACCTCACTAGTTCTCACTTATGGATACTACAACTTGGATTTCATTCTAATGATTATGGATTAGCTTAAGTTGCATGAATTGTTAATTACTCAGAGGGTAAGCGCGAATGTTATAAGATAGATCTTTTTGGGATTGACAATCCCCGTTCGGGTGACTAGCTATCACCTGGGGAAAACGAGACATTATACCATGTCAGATCATGATTGGATTGGCACCTGCGGGGCCAACAATCACATATACATGAATATTTTTATTACTGCCCGGGTGTTCTTGGAGGGGACAACCTATGATGGGTACATTCTTACTGTGCATTGAATAAAGTGGCATACAAACAAGTCTACATCACAGTTTCATGAATTTCGGTGTGTAATCATAATCACAAATGGTGACTATTGTATTGGATACAATGGTCATGCATACATTACAAATCTTGGATTTGAACATATATTCATACATTTTGTGACTATTTAAGGATTGAAATAGGTCAGGCATGCATTACAAAACTTTGATCCAACATTTTAAATCATTTTATGATACTGTAGAGAGACAGTAGTCACTAAACATTTTACATGGTATTGTGATGACACAGTAGACAAATACATTCATTGGAATTTACATTTATACTTTAACTAACCTATGAACTCACCAACTTTATGTTGACCCTTTAAGCATGTTTTTCTCAGGTGAATTAGATGCTTGGCTTACTTGATGTGCATTGGAGTCTAAATTGACAAGATTTCACTCATGGATTTCTACTTACATATAAATGATTAAATCTCATTGTATTGCTTTCAAGCTTTTCATTGTGATGCAATTATGGGACAAATGTTATATCAATTTCAAGGGAATCAACAAGATTACTTTTCAAACGACACATTTAGAGGTCGTTCTCTTGTATCTTGTGCTGTTGTATTATGAAGTAATGCCCTCAGACATATTTCTGCTATGACACATTTTTGGGGGTGTTACATAGAAGGTACTGAAAGTGAATCTAATGAAGAAGCAAATTTGACTGGTCCAATGGGTGAATCCTCAAAAAAGAAGAAAATGAAGAAATTTGATGTTGTCACTGAAGGAGGTGATCACATCTATTTAATAGAAGAACAGATCAAAGAGAAAATGAGGATTAAAGAATGAGTCAAAGCTGATCTGGCCAAACAAGAAGTGGAAATAAGAAAAGAAGAACTGGTTGATCTTTTGGGTATCAATGTTTTGAAAGGCTTTTATAAAACTAAGTTGTAGTATGACAAATACTGTGACAAAATGTTGAACAGAAGGATGCAGTCAAGAATCACAAATTGTGATGTGCTTACAAGAAAGAGACCCATTACACTGAAGGTATATAGGGAAGATGGAATTGATGAAGTCATTCCTGACTTCAAAGCCAGTGACTTGCATCTCAGTGAATGGAGAGAGGTAATACATGCTTATCCAAATAGAAAAGGAACTAGATGGTCCACTATTTATGGGCAAATCAAGACAAGAATGGACTATCTACATAAAACTAAAGCTGAGTTGGAGATTGACTTCAGCAAACCCCTTAGTGAACAAGACCTCCTTGACAAGCTGAATGATCTTGCAAGAAAAAAGAGAAAGCATGCTGATGATATTCATGACTATTTCATGTCAACCAAGAAGTTTAAATCATCAGTTCAGTATGAAGACCGTCCAGCTAGAACTGTGCTGAATGAACCATGTCTGGGTATGATCATGTTCAACTCTGTTCAAAGGCAAGATTTTATTACCATTGAAGACTTTGGAGATTTCTCAAATGAAATGTTGTATAATATACAAGAAATCTTTTATCAGACTTCATCAAAGTCCTGTGTTAGATGATCATGCCAGGACCTTTAGTTCCTTATTACTTGTTGAAGTTGACAAAAGGAACCTGAACCCCCTCAAGCAAATGAGGGCCATTGAGCAGCCGAGGCAGTAGATGGTGTAATCTTTTATAATAACTTTATATTTTATATTGTAATGTAATGAAAGTTAGTGTGAATGGTTATTAGTTTATGTTGTTCAATTTTATCAGTTTATAAGAAGAAGATTTTTTTCTCACTTACTACTAATTTTAACTTAGGTTAATTGTATATTTAAATAGGGGGAGATTGTTAGGTCAGTTTCTGAGCTTTCAGTCTCTCATTAGATTTAAATATAAAATCACCTAAGTGTAAACAAGCTAAAGATAGTTCAGCTTGTATTCGCTGAAGACACTTCAACTTCAGTTCTTCGGATACTTAGAAGATCAAGATCATCTTCACTTCAGTTTATGTAGCGGTTCAGAATCTGAAGAAGGCCTTAGAAATAGCTTCAGTTCAGTTTGGTTGACAAATCCAAGCTAAACAATGTCGATCTCCTCTTAGAAGCTGAAACAAAATGTTTCTCTTCTAAAAGGTTTACAAGGCAGGAAAAAGATTGCTTTATATTAAAAGGAATAAAGCAATCTCCTTGAGAATGAATACTTCTAAAGTTGGAATAGAAGTACGACTACTTTTCCTTAAGGAGTGTACCTAGTACCTTAAAGCATGCGGTAACTCAACCACCCATTTAATGTATGCCATGTGTATTAGGTTAAACCTGTAAACCCTAAATCTTTGCGTATAAAAGGAAAGAGATGTAAAGCGTAAATGTTATCTCTTCTAATTAATGTGAAACATATTGAAGAGCATTTATCTCTCAAACAAACTAAATAGAACCGCTAAAGCTGAAGCTTCAGTTCTAGTCAAATAGTTTGTTTTCTTAAACTCATAACTTTGGTTAGAGTTTAAGTTAGAAGTAGATCACACCCCAATTGTCATTCAACCACCTCGCTATTTCGCAAGCAAGGTATGTCAGAGATTTTTTATTTGATTCTAATAAGAAAGTATACGTTGAAAAGTTACTTCTGTGTGTTTTAAACTTGTTCGTTATATTATTTACATATATCTATTTAAAGCTCACTTTGTTGCCATGGAATGTGAGTAGTTTAACTTGAAAAACCAAATATCACATTCAAGGGGACCAAAAAATGGTCCTTGATTGAGTATCATATCCATTATGATATATGTTTTTGAAACTTAACAAGTTTCTTTTAGATTTTGGGGAAAATAAAGCATTCTCTATTATGAGTTGTGTGCCATTTGGTAACACTAATTTAGCCTTTCCCACTCTGTCTATCAAGTTTGTAGGACTTGAAATTATATCAATGTTTCCTTTGTTGGTTTTAATTCAAAAAAATATTTCTTAGATTTAAGGATAGTGTGTGTGGCACCACTATCCGCTATGTATAGATCTTCATCCTTTGCTTGATATCGTGCTTCATTGAGACTCATTTTAAGCTTCTAATATGAACATAAAGAAAAGAAATATGAGTGCACATAACAGATGTTATTTTATTTTACATGAAAAGAAAATTGATTATACACAGTTAAACAAAGTTACAGAAAGGAAATACATAGTTATTATACATAGCTATTAAGATTCAATAACTTTTCTTTCAACGTTCCAAGCCATTTAAAAAGTGTCAGGCAATAAGCTCAGTGTTTGTGTTATCAAACTGATCCACATGGTCCACTTCTTTCTCTTTTCCCTTACGAGATGCTTGGTAGAACTCACATAGATGTGAAGGTGTGCGACAAGCTTTTGACCAGTGGTTCGCACTTCCACCCTTGAAACAGGATCCTTTGGGTTTTTGGGAGGTGCCAACTTCATTATTTTGTTGATTGAGATTATTAACTTGTGGAGCATGTTAAGTGTTATTTCTTTGACCACGACCACGGCCATTATGACTACGTCGGTGGTAAGTATAGTTTCGGTTGGGAAAACTGTTGTGACCATAATGGCTATGACCACGACCACGAGGGTTACCTTTTCCTCTTTTGCTTCTAATGTTTTTGTTATCATTATTGTTAACAGCATTTGCTTCCGAAAGTGCTAATGATCATGTGGGATGAGTATGATGATTTTTCATTAACAATTCATTATTTTTCTTTGCCACAAGAAGATTTACATTTAGATCAGAGTATCTCTTAAAATTTTGCAATGGATATTGTTGCTGTAAGTTTATGTTTGAATCATGGAATGTGGATAAAGTTTTCTCCAACAAATCTCCTTCAGTAACAGTTTGTTCATAAAATCTGAGTGTTTGACATATTCTGAATAAATCAAAGGTGTACTCATTAACATTTTTAAAGTCTTGTAACCTTAAATTGTTTTGTTGGGTCAGTTCCTGAGTCATTCAGTCTCTCAATAGATTTAAACATACAATCCCCTAAGTATAATCTAGCTGAAGACAAGTTCAGCTTTAGTTTGCTGAAGATAAAAGTCCAGCTTCAGTTCTTTAGGTACTTAGAAGATGAAGCAGTATATTCACTTTAGTTTATGTAGCGGTTCAAAAACTAAAGAAGGCCTTAGCAAGACTTCAGTTTAGCTTGGTTGGCAATTCTAAGCTGAATGATGTCGATCTCCTCGTAGAAGCCAAAACAAAATGTTTCTCTTCTAGAAGGTTTACAAGGCAGGAAAAAGATTGCTTTATGTCAAAAGGAATAAAGCAAATCTCTTTAGGAATGAATACTTCTAAAGTTGCTATATAGGTACATCCACTTTCCTTAAAAAATTGTACCTTCCTTAAAGCATGTGTGCATTAAATAGTATCTCAATCACCCATCCAATGCATGACATGTGTCCTAGGTATCCCATTGTAAACCTTAATTCCTTATGTATAAAAGGAATGCGATGTAAGGATTAATTGTTATCTCTTCTAATTAATGTGAAATACATTGAAGAGCATTTACTCCCAAACAAACTGAAAAAACCACTGGAGCTGAAGCTCAAGTATTGGTTAATAGTTTGTACTTAAACTTGTAACTTTGGTTCGAGTTTAAGTTAGAGGAAATAAACCTAATTGTCATTCAACCGCTTTGCTATTCTGCAAGCAAAGTGTGTCATAGATTCATTATTTGATCCTAATAAGAACCTATTATTGAAAAGTTACATCTGTGTGTTTTAAACTCTTTCGTTATATTGTTTATATATATCTGCTTAAAACTCACTTTGTTGCCATGAAATGTGATTAGTTTAACTTGATAAACCTAATATCATATTTAAAGTGACCAACATGTTCCATTCATCTCTAGCATAAGGGAGTAAAATTTCCCTTTGATGATTAAATCTTCTTTGTAAATCTTTCCATAAGATGCTTGGATCATCACAATTTGAATATTCGAATTCTAGCATTTTATCAATGTGTTGATGGAGGAAAACATCAGTTTTCGCTTTGACTTCCTCTGACATTCCCATTGATTTGAGATGCCTTTTAACATTTATCTTCCATTGTATATAATTTGTTCTAGTTATGTCAAGAGCTGGAAATTTGATTTTTTAATGTTCGACATTTTGTTGCTAAACATAAATTGAATAATAATAGAGTCAATATCAAAATCCATATATATATATATATATATATATATATATATATATATATATATATATATATATGTGTGTGTGTGTGTGTGTGTGTGTGTGTGTGTGTGTGTGTGTGTGTGTGTGTGTGGTTATACAATGGTAACACCCCAAAAATGGGTCGCAGCGGAATAATTGTCCGGGCGTGTTACTTTTCTAGATCCATTAAACACATAGATATAATATAAACGTCTAAAAAAAGTCGTTTAAAACTGATACATTGGATTTAGCAAATATTTGTTACAAAAAGCCCGAAGCTTAACTTGTCCACTTGTTCAAAATACAAAGATTTCTAGCCCATAACAGATATACAAAATGTAATGCGACAAAATCTTTAATGCATGATATCCAAATCAAAACCACCAATGTATCCCTTGCACCTCGTGCTTATTGACCTCCTAAAAACATTGCTTTAAAACGTCAACATAAAGTTGGTGAATTCACAGGTCAAAACGTGACATTTCAAATTAAAACTAATTACACCTTAGCTCTTGGGACGACCTCGAATTTACCAATCTATACTACCTATGATCGGGTTCTCTGCCCGTTAGTGCGTCGTTAGGTAGATCGAGTTTTATAAATTTAAAACTTGATAAAAATATATTTTAAAAGAAAATACGCATCAATCTCTTAAGATTATGTTCTCAGCGGCTGGAGACGACATCACAAGATACACGTGATGCCATCACGATTCATCCCACGACAGTGTCACAACATCACACGACAGCGTCAGCTTGCATGACCCAGCCTAAGATCTAGAATATTCTACTTCACGACGACGTCATGATTAAAATGCGACGCCGTCACAGTGATTTTTCTATATAAACAAACCCGAAATTAGCGTTTTAGGTATGTAACTTTAGAGTAAAAAAGGGAGACAAACCCTAGTTTGTTTGGCAGCTTATTAGGACGATTTTAGGGCTTTAAAACCCTATTATAACTCCTTCAATTCATGTTTTAATCAATTAAGATTATCTTAATCATTCAATATGTCTTGTTGTTTGATTATTTATTCTTCTTGCTTTATCTTTAACATGCTTGGCTAAACTCCCTATTGTGTTCATTTATGATTGTATGAAATCTAGAATGTAGATCTTAGTGGTGTTGCTTCTTGTGATGAATATGCATGTTAAGCTTTAGAAAACCATCTTTTATCTGTATCGTTGTTGATATGTATAGGGAAACATGATTGTGTAGAAAGGATACCATCGGGTAACAGTCTTCATACTACTTTGCCCCTTATATGGTTGATCCACTTTTAATATATTTCAAATGCATTTAATATACTCTTAGGGGCCTTGTAACAGTCTTCATACTACCTTACTTGTGCGTTGCCTCAACGGAATATTAAGTAGACGGCAGGTTCGTGTAATTTGTTCATGACTTAGGAAATAATTACATAGATCATCACAAGTGTGACAAAGCAACAACACTAGGAGAAGCAATCTAGGGAGTAATACATGATTAAATGAATACAATCTTTTTATTATATTGTTATCACCATTAGCATAGTTTATTATTTAGTTTAATAGCTAAAACCAAACCAACCTTTCAACATATGATTTACAAGCTTTCTATAAAATATAAAAACACAAAAATAATCTTCTTTCAACCCCTAGAATTCTATTAGACCATGATCAAGCCTTCCCAACCTATTCCCCTAGAGAACGATAACAACCCTCGAGTCTTGCCTATACTAGTACTACAACGGTTAGGTACTCTGCCTAGGGAGTTGTAAAACTTCTTGTAGAAGTCCCTTACGAAAACAACATAAAACATGTAGAACACAAGTGATCTTTTTCGTATTTCAATTTGGGCAAACCTTTAATGAGATCCTGTTTAGCAAGTTCATTAATAGTACTGAAGTTTAAGTGAGACAACCTTCGATGCCATAACCAAGATTTTTTCTTAGATGCTTTGGACAAGAGACATATTGGAGAGGACCTCATCATATCTTCTAGTGAAAGTGTATATAAATTTGTGCCCCTTGCTCCCGTAAGTAGATCAACACCTTCTAAATCACGAATAAAGCAGGTGTGTTTTCGGAAAGCTACTTTAAGATCAGAGTCACATAATTGATCCACTAAAAATAAATTGTGTCCAAGCCCCTCTACATAATTAACCCTGGAAATTGTTACATTCCCTATATGATAATAACCATACTCTAAAATTGCTGCAACTTGATCATTAACAAATGTAACGGTTCCCATAAACTTGCTGACAAAATTAATGAGCTGAGAGGTGTAACATTCCGTATTTAAGGTCACTATTTATTCCGAACTTTACTTCTATTTTTATTCTTAAGCAAAGTGGTTAATTTTACGTTTACCCGATTTGGTAAGAATTTCCCGTTCTCAGCTTCGAGTGAGCTGTATTTGGAAATCTATTCCGTCTTCGTGCCTTAAGTGGTTAAATGTTATCATAATACCCCCCGATGATTATAATTTACATCATTGTCATTTTCCGTTGTGTTTTCGCGTTACGTAAATTTCTTGCTTAAAACTCGCGTTTTACCTTAAAACTTACTTTCTAAATTTTTACACTTACACTTTACTTTAAATTAAATACTTATAAACTAAAAATCAAAAAAATATATAAAAACCCCTATATCTATGGCCTATGGCCGGTTTTACCTTCTCCACACACAACCCTTTTACACTTTCTATGAACATCATCATGCATTCCATATCTCTATACATGCAAACTTTTCCTTCACATAGTTCAAAAAAAATCTCCTCCTCCTCTCTTCCCCTTGTTGCTGCCGTACACCATTCCCCCACCAACACCACTCTCACAAAATTTCTCTACTCCTTTTAGGCATCGCACCATCATCCTTAAGTTGCTTGCAAAGTTTGGTAGTTTTTCTTGAAGTTTTGATGAAGTTATTGAAGTTTTAATGGAAGATTTTAATCAAGACTAGGTTGGATCTTGAGTTCTTGTTATTTAGGGTGTATTGAACCCTTGTGAGTCAAGATTGTGGGTGTTGGAGTATGTCTAACTCAGCCCCTAACAAGAAGAAAGCATTTGTCGGTTTTGATTTTCTTGTTTAAATCCTTTTCTAGTAAGTTTATTTCTTAATCTTTAATTTTTTTTGATTTTGATCCTTAAAAATGGATGTTTGATTCTAGAAATGCATGTTATATAATGTATGAGTTGTGTTTAAGATCTTGGTATGGCATTGCACGTGATTGGTTAGAGTTAGGATTGATGTTTGGATAGGTTTTAGAGTAAATATTGGGACTGTTTTGAAGCAGTAGCAAAAACGTATCATAGAAGAAATATTTTGGCTTAGAGCCTATGATTAAATTAGATTCCTAGAAAGATACATGTCTTGGCATCATAGGATAGTTGTATTCCCAACCAACTCCATGGGATGAGGGAGTTATGGTCAAAATAAGAAAATAAGTCAAATCTGGACCTATGATTAGAAAATGAGTTAAACTCTAAGTTTTTGCAATAAAAGGTTAGGTTTTAAAGATTGGGTCAGTGGTAGACATCTTAAGGAACCTATATCTTTTGGCCTCACCTTCATTGCTATCATGGTTTGGGATTTATGGCCGTTTTAGTAAAGGGTAAAAAAATTTGGAAACTTTTTGTTTTGGGTAACCAGGGGTAAAACAGTCTTTTCACATAGTTCTGAAACTTTGTAAATTATGAGTCTTACATTTTTGGAAACTAGACACAAATAGATTTCCAGGAGTGAAAGCCTCACAATTAGAACATTTGTGAGCTAGGAGATATGAGTCCATGAAGTCGAGTTAAAATCAGAAACTGAGTTTTTACGTCTTGTTTCAAATTTTAAAAACGTATAGTACACTTTGATAAAATAAAAATTAAAAGCCGAAACTTAGTAGGTGTTTATTTACCTATAAGACCAGGTCACAAGTCATTTTGGGAGTAAAAAGGATTTGGGGAAGTTCTAGTGGAATGCCATGCTTATCTCGGAAACACATCTCATGATCACATGTTTAATTTTTACGTATTGTTACTTTCTATGTACTAAGTCACGTCACGTCTTTTAGGAGGTGCTTAGGAGTACTTCCCGCTTGTTTGAGACTCGTCATACTTCTGATCTAGTTATTCTTACGGTGAATTTATAGCCTCACCTTTCTACATATAAATGTTTTCATAAACCTCGCAAGGGAGATACATGCTAGTTTTATAAATTAAACACAAGTGATTTATGGTTGCTGGACCCGATTATGAACTAATTGCATAAGTACCTATTGCAGAAAGGCCCGTTAATTTCATGCACTGTTAATTGCCTATGATGGGTGAGCGCTAGTACATTAAGTAGATCTATTGGGCCGTGACTGCCCTGTCTGGGGTTGTGACATCTATGGCGCGATCACCCCTAAAGGACATTTTGTATTGAGAATTTCTTTAGGTATATTGCAATATTACCTAGTTGTGGGGCATGTGGTTACATATTTATAATATGTTGGTTAACGTTTCAGTGGCATGAGCTTAATGCATTAGTGATTAAAACTTGTTTGATCCACAAGTTTTCGATGATTAAAAATACTTGTGTTCACCCTTTATTTCATATAAACTCTATGGATTCACTCAACGTTTTCGTTGACTTTTTAGCATGTTTTATCTCAGGTAATCAGGGTTGATGGCTTGGAGTGGCGAATGGAGTCTAGCGCGAAATGTTTTGATTAAACTTGTTTTGGTTCCATTCATTAAAAACACTTTGTGTTATGTTTTTTTAAAACTTATGTTATGATGTTGTATGGTGACGATCTTGTGGACAAATTTTCGACTCTGATCTTTCATGAATGGGACAATGTTATGTTTTAAACGTCTCTTTTGAGTCGTTCTTTATATTCTTATGTTGTTGTGCTATGACTTAACACCCAAACTGTTGGTTCCGCTGCGTAATAAATTTGGGGGTGTTAAAGATTGGTATCAAGAGCTTAAGGTTATAGAGAACTAGGTCGTTTTTCAAAAACCTAAACTATAACTTTCTTTTTTTCGCGCGCTAAGACTCCTCGTGGCCCTCGTCCAAGTCAAGCTTATGATTCCTATTTAAGTACTTATGCACGTTTCGGGTGCATTACTAGTGAAATATTTATATGATAAATATTATGATATATTAAGATATATATCGATTATCATGCTTATTCGAAAAGCATTGAAAAATTATTTGCTTTAATTACATAAAAATGTAATTCATATACATAACAAATATTATCATTCATATTTGGTTTATTATCGATCATCACGTTCGTTCATGGAGCATCGTCATGCATTTGCATATTTGCATAAGTTATTATTCATATAATATTTTTATATAGTGACCTTATGTAATTATTTTGCGTGATTTACAGATTATCATGGCAAACCTACCTCCTCCTAATCATGTTGCGGATCTTCCCGAAGACGATCCGGAAGAGCAACCTGAGCTCGCGCCCGAGCCCGACCATTTAAACGAATTTGCACCGCACCAAATTCCTCAACCAGAGGGTAACATGAATGGATGGATACTCGAAGATGATGAAAAAGAAGAAAGTGGAGGCATACGTACGTGGGTTGCCTAAAAACATTAAAGGAGAATCAACTTTTTCCAGACCTATTGTTCTTAATGAGGCTGTCTGAATGGCTCATACCCTAATGGAACAGAAGTTACAAGCCAAAGCTGAAAGAATTGCTGAGAGCAACAAGAGAAAGTGGGAGAACAACAACAACAACAACAACAACAACCAGAGAAATTACCGGAACAACAACCGCCACAACCAGAACAACAATCAAAGACATGGGAATGCTAGGGCTCTGACCACTACTCAAAATGCGGGAGCAAACCAAACTGGGGTTGCTTCCAAATGTAACCGTTGTGGGATATGTCATTTTGGTCAGTGCCCACCAAAGTGCTACAATTGTGGAAAAATAGGACACAAGGAAAAGGACTGCAGAAGCAAGAATGTGGCTTCTGGTACCAATGCTCGATCAGCTGTAGTTTGTTATGAATGTGGTGAGAGAGGCCACAAGAGCAATGCATGCCCAAAGAGAGCTGATCGACAAGGTGGAAACGTGCGAGGTCAAGCGTATGTCGTCCGTGATGCCGAACACAACCAGGGACTGAATGTCATGACTGGTACGTTCTTATTGAATAATCGTTATGTTACAATAATGTTTGATTCGGGAGCGGAAAAAGTTTTGTGGATGTTAGACTTAGCCATTTACTAGATATTAAACCAGCCAAATTAAATACTAGTTACGAAGTTGAACTAGCCGACGGAAAAGTGGTATGCACTAACACTGTTCTGAAGGGTTGTACTCTGAATTTACTTGACCACTTATTTGACATTGATCTCATACCAATAGAGTTGGGTACGTTCGATGTAATATCGTGTGTGGTAAGAAGGAGGTACATGTGCCTTACAAGAACAAGACATTAGTTGTTAAGGGTGATAGTGGTGCATCACGATTAAAAGTGATATCCTGCATTAAAGCAAGAAAATACATAGAAAGGGGATCCCAGTTGTTCTTAGCCTAAGTGACAGAGAAAGAACCGTCAAAGAAATAGTTGCAAGACGTGCCAGTGATTCGTAACTTTCCTGAGGTGTTTCCTGATGATTTGCCAGGACTCCCACCACCTCGACAAGTCGAGTTTAGAATTGAGCTTGTGCCCGGTGCTGCACCTGTCGCGCGTGCACCGTACCGTTTGGCACCGTCTGAATTAAAAGAATTATGTCGGACCAATTGAAGGAATTACTAGAAAAAGGGTTTATTCGCCCGAGCTCTTCACCTTGGGGAGCTCCAGTGTTGTTTGTTAAGAAGAAGGACGGATTATTCCGTATGTGCATCGATTATCGCGAGCTAAATAAGTTGACAGTCAAGAATCGGTATCCACTCCCGAGGATTGACGACTTGTTTGATCAACTTCAAGGTTCCAGCGTATACTCAAAGATCGATTTACGATTTGGTTATCACCAACTCTGAATTAGAGAATTAGATATCCCCATTACAGCTTTTCGAACTAAGTACAGTCACTA